>VZSE01004532.1:582298-647181 GCA_013398275.1 Promerops cafer | reverse complement strand
ATATAAAAATAATAAAATAATGTGACTTAGTATGCAGCATAAATCTGTGGTGTAATTATGCTGTTTATTAATTAAATAATTATATTTTTAATGTATCTATTAACACATTTTGAATGCTGACTACTGTGCACAATATCTTTCTGATATTTAAATAAGCAAATATGGTCTAATTTACATCATCCCTTTGCTGGTATTTTGATTTCCTTCTCACTGCTTTTGTTTTCTTATGGACAGAGGGAGTAATCAGTGTTGTATGTGAGGACTGACTGGTTTTAGATTTGCTTCAGCTCTGATTAGAAGATATGGCTTGTCTTTCTTACATGACCCCGAGCAAGTTGCTTTCCCCTCTTAGTTTAATCTTTGTAGATCAGGCATTTTTTGTAACACAGTACTTGCCCACAAAATCTCTATATTTATATCTGTGCAACCTGTTTCTTGGAGAATAACACTGATGCCATGTCTGAAAGGCATTGATGGTAGGTTTTGTGGCAACACCTGACATTTAGGTTACAGCTGATTAATATGTCTGGAAGCTTTGTTTTGTAAGCATTCCTTCACCGCCATCTATGTTAGGAACATGAAGACTTGTGTTTCTCTCAGCATGAGATATGTTTATTTTGTCCTGATAAATAGTCTCCTGCTTAGTATTATTCAAAATTTCCAAGTTAATTTTCTATTTATACCTGAGAACCTTTGCTACATTTGATCAACCATGATAAAGAAATGTTCTAAATGTCAGATTTTAGCCGTTTGTTTTTAGGTGTTGAAGTCACTGGAAAAGAGATCAAATTATTTAGTACAGGTTACAAGAAAAGTTACTGATTGATCTGAAGTCCTCATACTTTACCTTGTCCTGGGCCTCTTCTCTGACCAACAGTCAAGTTCTCTCTCTTGTGTAATAAGACAGGTTTATTTGGAAAGGAATGTCACCATTAAGCTAGGAATGTTTAAGTCTCTTGCAGTACTGGATTAAACAATAACGACTTTTATACCAGAGGTTAATTTGTTTTGGTGACATAGCAGAAATGCGCGTTCCAGCAGCTTAACTGTATCACAGGGATAAGCTCATTGATGGAGCTACTTTGCTGTAGCCTTGCCAATTCACTCTTGACACAAGGAGCACCATTCAGTTTACTGTTAACTGGAGCTGCTCAGACTGTGCCATAGTTCTGGTTTTTCTCAAAACATTAGGTGAAGGAGATGGCCTTCCCTACTTATCGGCATAATTGGAAAAAAAATTGTGTGCACACCTTTGAATGGCTACAAACTTTCTGTGGATCTGCAAGATCATTCTGATCTTCCAAAGAGAGACCCAGGAGGTTCAAAAGTTTTCAAAGGTTTTTGAAAAATCGATTGCAACACTCAGAGCATCTAAATAATTTTGTGAAAATAAAGTTTGTACAAGTATTCTGACAAAAGGGGTTTCACAGTCACTCTGATAGTGGTCCTGAATCTCTCAGTTTGGACTGATTTCAAGGAACCAGCGCACTCTTCAAGAGTAACACACAAGGCTCAAGCAGAGGACAAAGAGTCAAAGAAACTCAGAGGCAGCAGCATAGATCCTAATACTTCCTAATCCTATCTTCTGCTTTTTTTGTAAGTCAGTCTTTGGGAAAAGTCCAAATTGAAGGAAAAGAAATATGAGAAAATTGTTCAAAGAAAAAAGCCAAATTGTGGCTTAATTGAAATTGGAGTTGACAGCAAGTGAGATTTATTCTTTGCATTCTAATAAGAAAGCATAGAGAGGAGAGGAGGCCTGAAAAATGTACAAGGACTGGAAGCACGAGGGCACTTAGTGGTAGGTAAGAGGAGAGAAAATAGCTCCAAAGAAGAAGTCATTCAAATTTGAAGAGATTAAGAATGCTTGTGACTCCAAAAATAAAAATAAAAATAAAAATAAAAATAAGAATAAAAATAAAAATGTTGAGTGACCCAAAAGCCAAATCATGTTGCTTGCTTCTGAAGGCAGCAGGAAAGGCACTACTGAGCTGTCTGTCAAAAACTGTTGAAAAAGGAGATTTAATACAGCCTTACTTTTTCTAATATTTTTTTCTTTTTCTACTGAAATGAAGCACAAAAACTACTTTTAAAAAGGAGTAATAACTACCTAAACTACCTTTTTTTTGTTTGTTTTTTGAATGCTGGAACAATTTATTTGCATTTGTTCTTGAGATTGTCATCTGACCAGATATAGATACTTGCTAAGTGTTGCTGCTGTCAACATTCAGAAACAGAGACAATGGCTTGGCTAAAATCCAGCTGTCATTAGAAAACTCTTTCTAAAAAGAGCTCTGTGGGATTTCAAATCCATCTGTCCTTCATCATGACTTCAAACATACCAGTATTTCTAAAAGCCAACTAAGTTCCTTTTAGGTCAGTCATGATCTCTAGGGACAAGAGTAAAAAAAAAAAAAAGCTTTAGCTGACAGCTTTATCTATGATATATGAGGGAAAACAGAATTCAGTGTTGTTTTGTATAGCTGCATTAGTTATGTGTTGCTGGCAATTAAATATCTTTTCAGTGGTAAAATAAGAACACAGCTATGGGTGATTTCTTCTCCCTTGAAGAGCCTTCCCGTACTGGTGAACTGCAAACTGTGCACAGTGAAAAGGGAGCTGGTGGAAGAAATGTGTGAGACAGAATGGAACAGGACAGGGTGAGACAGGATGGGATGGGGTGGAATGGTATGGGATGGGTTGGGATGGTCAAAATCCTGGTGGGATCGTAACAGAGCTAAAAACACTGCCTCGTACCAGGAAAAGATCTCTCTATAGGCAGTTAGAAAGTGATGATGGGGAAAGATGGTAAAACTTCCAGTGGTTTCCCTGGGAAAGGGGAAAAACTGTACTTTGAGAAAAGACTGGTTTAGGGGTGTTTAGCTTCTCCAGGACCTGGGAGCAGTGTGCTTGTACCATACATATACAGCCAAGGACTGTATAGGAGGATCTCCAAATATGTTTTTGCCTAAGATTGGTGGGGTCCCTCACACTGGCTCTTAGTTATTAGCTACTCTGTAAATAGGACATCCATCACTTTCAGAGGGTCTTACTTGAATATCAGTAAACCAGTCACAATTCAGACCTTCAGAATCTTAGCCCATGTGCAGTGAAGCAATGCTACTTGAAATAGCCAATCCTACTGATATTCTCTGAAAATGGTATATTTTGAATTGAAGAGTATTGCATAGGACATAATAAGCAAAGCAAAACAAGGGAATATGATATAGAAGATACAATAACTTAGTTCTAGTACCAAAACTAGGCTGGAAGTAATAGTGAGTAGCATTTTACTTTTGCAGTTAGTATGATGCCTCATCATTTAGCTTTGGTATCTGGAAGCAAAAGATTTCTTGTCCACAAACACAAGAATTCTCTTTAATTGTGTCAAATTTATTAAGTGTTGAAGAAAATGATCCCTTTCTTGGTCTTTTGTTCAAATCTGTGGCTGCCCTACTTGAGTACTGAGATAGTGTCAACAGTCTGAAAGTTGTGAATAAGAGCAAATGTTATACAGCCTTCTGGGCACAGCCAGCTAGTGGTTTATGCTTTACACTGGGCTTTCACAAGGGGATAATATTTCAATTTAAGCTTTCAGTGTAAAATTACACTATTGTTCTGTCTCAGGATTGATTGAGCATTTGAGGATAAGTATTATACAGTGGCCTTCAGAAAAAAAAAAAAAAAAACCACACCAAAAAAAACCCCAAAAAACAAATCCAAAACCTAATCTGGTAAATGTGGGGGAGCATAACTAGATTTTCCCGAGAAGACCAGAGAGAGAAGGGAAGGGAGAGTTATAGCTATGGGACCTGCTAAATCCATCAGCTGTTTCTGAGCTAATCATGACTGACTTTGAAGGGAATAATTCAGTTCAGGAATATAATTTATTTCCCCATCTGCTCAGGGAAGGTGGAGTTCAGGCTTTAAACATAGGATTGAAAGTTTTCTTAAAATCTCTGTGTGCTCTCTTAAGATTTGAGGACCTTTGAGGATACTTGTCTTTCTACTGCCTATGGATTGCTTATACAATCCATATTCATTGATGATAAATGGGAGGTGTTTATGCCATCAGCAAGGATGTTACAGTATCAAAAAATTTTGTCCCATTTGCTTCCACAGGATATTTTATGGATTGAGCTACTCTTTGGCACACACGTGGAATTTTTGTCGGCTTTCAATAGTTCCATGGTTCTGTTAAGCACATTGAAGAAATATCTATGTGAATTATTTCTGAGGTCTGACTTTTCCTGAACAGAACTGCAGAGTGCTGTACCACCCTGGCTATATCAATCACTGAAGATGAAAAAAAACATTAGGGGTCTATATTTAATGTTGTTCTAGAGCTGAAATGTGCCTTTACTTTTAGGATGATATCTTAGAAATGCTTTCTGTCTACTCTCACAGTGTTTCTCAAAATAGAGTCCATACTTCTGATATTCTGCCAGGAAGAAAACCACGTGTTCAAGATCATGACTGCCATCCTTGAGCAAGTATTGGGAGAATGAAGAACTGCCTGCTGCAGGGCATGACTGGGTTCATGAATATCTAAGGTGCACAAGTCCATGATGACATATATCCATGAGTCCTGAGGAAGTTACTAAGGCATTAACCATCATATCTGAGAAGTTGTTGCAGTCCAGTCAAACAGCCATTGATTGGAAAATGCCCTATTTTTAAAAAGGGAAAATAGTAACACCCAGGGAACTACAGGCTGCTCAGTCTCACCTCAGTGGTTGGTAAGATCATGGAGGAGATTCTCCTGAAAACTGTGCTAGGGCACATGAAAAACTGAGAGGTGATTGTTGACAGCCAATCACCATGTTAGCATGGCTTCAGTAAGGGCAAAATGTGCCTGACAAATTTGGTCACCTTCTATGATGGGTTTGCAGCAGTGGTGGATGAGGGCAGGGTAAGAGACATCCTCTACCTGGACTTGTGCAAAGCATTTGACACTGTCCAGCACACCATCCCTGTCTCTAAACTGGAGAGACATGGATTTAATGGATGGCCACGTGGTTAAATAATGGGTTGGATGGTAACACTCAAAGAGTTGCAATCAACAGCTCAATATCTAAGTGCAGACTGGTGGTGTCTCTCAGGGATCAGTGTTGGGACACTATTTAACATGTTTGCCTGTGACATGGACAGTGGGATCGAGGGCACCCTCAGCAAGTTCACTGATGACACTGAGCTGTGGGGTGTGGTCACTACACTGGAGGGAAGGCTTTCTGTCCAAAGGAACCTGGAGAGTCTCGAGAGGTGGATGGGTACAAAGTTCAACATGGCCAGTTTCCAGGTCCTGCACCTGGGCTGGCATAATCCCAAAGCAAATCCCAATCCCAAGAAATACAGTGTGGGTGGAGAATGGATTGAGATTGGCCCTGGGGAGAAAGATCAGGGTGTGTTTGTGGACAAAAACCTCAATATGACTAAGCCCCATACACTCACAGCCCAGAAAGCCAGTTGCATCCTGGGCTGCATCCAGAGCAGTGTGGCCAGCAGGTTGAGGCAGGTGACTCTCTCCCTCTACTCTGCTTTGGTGAGATCCACCTGGAGCACTGCATCCAGCTCTGAGGTCCACAGCATAAAGAAGTCCATGGACCTGCCAAAGCAAGTCCTGAGGAGGCCATGAAGATGATCGGGGGCTGAAGCACCTCTCCTGTGAGGAAAGGCTGAGACCATTGGGGTTGTTCATCCTGGAGAAGCGAAGGCTCATGGGAAACCTTACAGCACCTTCCAGAACCTAACTACCCCTACCAGAGGGGTCACAAGAGAGCTGGAGAGGGACTTTTTGCAAGGGAGTGTAGTGACAGGACAAGTAGCAATGGTTTTAAACTGAAGGAGAGTAGGTTTACATTAGGTATTAGGAAGAAATTCTTTAATGTGAGCATGGTGAGGAACTGGAACAGATTGTCAAGAGAACCTGGGGCCTTCACAACCCTTGAGGTACTCAAGACCAGGCTGGATGGGGCTCTAAATAATCTAGTCTAGTGGAAAGTTCCCTTTCTATGCCAGAAAAGTTGGAACAAGATGGTCTTTAAGATTCCTTCCAACCCAGGCCATTCTATGATTCTCTGTTTCAATGACTGTATGATCTGAGTTGGTTGAATACCAAGAGTTTGCCATGCAGCTTACCTTTCAAAAGCCCTAAGAATTCAGCTTATGACTTTGGTTGCTGGGCTAAACACCAATTCTGTGTCTCTATTTTCCAGACTTTTAAGAATCCATTTTTCACTGCCATGACTAACAGTATTGCTACTCTTGATGTAGTGAAATGACACCGCCTGAATTTCTCTGTAAATGTTTGATGAGAGAAGAAAGGCTTTTAATTTGCCAAACGGTAGTTTCATAATGCAAAGTTTAGAGATAAATACCACTTCCATCTTTCAAACATCTGAAGTATAATTAGACAAATCTTAAGTAGTTTTGAGCACTCCATTCCAGGATGACAGCCCTGTTCCCATGTTAGAGCACAACTAATGCAAGTCTCTACATACTGCCTTTGAAAAGTGGAAGAGGTTGGCAGAAACATCAAATAATGATGCTTATCTCTTGGAGCATTTTTTGGCTGTAGATAACCAGAAGTTCTCCAAGTATTGTTGCAGCATACTGAACTACAGATGATAAGTACAGGTACCCCTTCCTTCTTCTTACTGCTCTGGCACTAACATTAAATGGCTCACCCCAGAAAATTGGTCACATTGAGGAAACAAAGCTCCTCCTTTTTGGATGCGAGATGGCTTTATTGAAAGGACTCTCTTCTTTTTAGAAAAGTTTGGAGCTCATAATGCCTCACTCCAGGCAGACACACAGATCAGAGGGTGTTCCGTGTCCTTTTAATTTTGCTTTGCATCCTAGCAGAGGATAAGAGGGAAAACACAGGCCAGCTTATACTAGGAATGCTAGCCTGCATACAGATTTGGGGAAGAGCTATAATTAAATCCATGTCCTCCTGCATTGCATGTAGGCACCTGCATAGCTTTTATCCCTACAGGCTTCTCTGCATGCCAGAGAATGCCTAAGAGCAGCTGAAGGCTTCTGAGGACTCCTGCAGAGAGATAGTATTCCGTGGTTCCAAGGCCTATCACCTACTAACACAGGTTTCACTTCCTTGTCCTCATGTTCTCCATAAACCATATTCCTTGTTTTTTTCTACACAAGAGGTAAAGACAAAAGGGTTAATTCTCAGACACTCAAAGATCCTTTTCCTGTAGACTGTGAGAAGTAAAACAGCATCAAGCTACATGGTGAAAATAAAAGCTAACCCTGAAATATATCTATGTATTATTATTATTGTTATTAGTTCATTATTTATTATTATTTTAGAAGTAAATATGTACATTAGATTTAAACTGTTTCCAACACTAGTTTTCAACTCTGCTTGATTCCTGATCTATTTCTGACTCCTGCTTTTTTTTCCCAAATGGAATGTACTTCAGCAACAGTGCCTTGTCCCCACTCAAACATTAAATTTAGCACTTTTGACCATAACCAAGAGAATCAGAGCATGCTTAGAACACCAGTAACTCCCAGCAAATTCTGTCTTTTCCCTAAACATCTTCAGAAAGCTTTCAGAGAATGAAACAGTTTTTCAAAATCGCTTCAATTTGATTAGCATATTCCTCCCTCCAAAGGCATGAAGCTTCAGGCATCCCTTCCATTCCATAGGGAAGTTAGGACAAGGTCTGCCTGCAAGACATCTAGAGCTTTGCAATACCTTTTCTTTGTTCTGGGAAAATCCAGACACATTGATTATTGCTCTTTCAGGAGAAAATCAGAACCACCCATAAAACCATGGGTATTTTCTGCTCTGCAGAAACCTTACGAAATAGAATTAGTATGTTTTATGTGGTGTAGCCACCCTATAGGAACATCCTCATTTGGTTTTAGAATGACTAGAATTTTATACAAGTTTGTTCTGCATCTGGGCTAACAGAAAACTGAGTCAGAGGGTCCAAGTAACATTACCTTTAGAAAAAGAAAAATATTTTCTGAAAACCTTAAAGTAATAATTTGCTTAGAAATTCCAAGACAAAGGAAGTGTAAGTAATGAGTAAGTGAGCATTTTAAGAGAGAACAGATCTTGTGGGAAGGTCTCCTGGGAAAGAATTGTTCCAGCCACTGTGAGTGAAAGCAAACACTGTTTTAATGTTTAATAACATGTTTTCTTTCCTTTGGCCTGGCTTTCCTCTAGAAAATGTTCCAGTGCAACTAAGAGGTAAGGAAAAGAAACTGACTGTCTTGGAGCAGTTTTCTTAGGCTTTGTGTAGCAGATACGTACTGGACCATGGAAGTGCACAAGTAAGGTCTCTCCTGTGCAACAGAGATAAAAATACTTTCTACCTAGCTACTCTTCCAGTGATCTCAAAGTCATTCACCACTGCAATCAGGAGTAGTTTTCCCATTTTCCAGATATACAGATAGCCTAAAATACATGAATCAGAAGGCGGTGTTTGAAACGTAAAGCCCCTACCTGTCTGCCACCTGGTTCTACTTTGTACACATAGTTTCTACCAAGTTGTTCCATTGCTGTTCTGTTACAGCAGCCAAAAGGCTAAACTCAGCATCCTCTACAAAACCATTACTTTTGTTATAATGCGGCACTACCTGTGTTTCATCCTCATAAATCTGTGCGTTTCTCTTACCCCTCTTCAACCCATTGGAACTCATCGCATGCCTACCCAGAACTGCCTAGCACTCCTAGGAGTGGTCAGCTCTTTCATCCATAATGAAAGTGTCAGTGTGCTACTATAGAAAAGAACAAGGATTTCAGAAAAAGCTGTTGTACTTGTCAGACCACAACAGGGAGGTTCAACTCTTCTCCTAGAGAGCTGGGAAGATGCCAGGGAGAACTTATTAAAAAACGCAGGTCCTTTGATCGGGCTTTCCACCTGAATGCTGCTGAGTGATTTTGCACAAACAGTGTATGAGGTCAGGCACCTGTCAAGCCTGCAAAGGGCTTCAGCTACAACTCTGAATGCTATTAAATGTCTATACAAAGGGCCATGGGAATTTCCAGTGGGAGGTGTGTGTGGCTTGGCTGCTCTGTGTGCTGCTCAGATGTATTGGAAAGGGGATGAAGAAGTTTATGATGACATCCAACAGATGATTAAAACAAACAAACTGGCAGGCTGAGGATGAGGAATCAGCAACACAGGAGCATGGTTTTAACCTAATGATTTGTTGCCTCCACTGGGCAGCCTGCCTAACCTTGGTATATCTGAGTTGCATCATTTCAGGGAATAATGTCCTTGAGTGATTAGTGCTGCAGTAAAGTTACAGGTCAAAAGGTCTGAAACATGACCTGTTTGGAAAGATGGGAGAAAAGGCAGTTGTTTAGTCTGGAGGAGTAAAGACTGTGGGAAGGAGTGGTACAGCTTCAAATTTGCAGGAAAAAAAGGAAAGGAATACCGTGTTGCAGAGAAGACAGGAAGTAGTGGGTATGAGTTACAACAACAGGGATAATGTGGTAGAAGCATTAGGTAATCTGTCTCCGGCTTAAGTTGCCTAAGATAGTGTTGAATCCTCATCAATTAAACTAAATATGAATTAGACAAGAATCACCAAGTGACATGGATACTGTAGATAGGCAGGGAGATGACCTAGATGAACTCATGCCTTATTCTGGCAGTAATTTGTGTAATTTTTGTGGTATCTCTACATACTGAAAATACACACAAGACTGTGTATTTTAGTATCTATTTATGAAGGACCTCTCCTAATCTTTAGGGCTGTTTGATTTTAGAGAATCGCACTGAACATTTTGTACAGAATAATGGGGGCTTTTTTCTCTTTCAACTTTTTTTCAGCATCCCATATTTGAGGAGAATTATGGTAGAGTTTTGCAATTTTAGCACTCAGGCAACAAAAGCAGCTTATTATTTTGTTTCCTTCCTTGTGTTTGCATCTCTTGAGGTTTTTTTGCTAGCATTTGTTGCCAACAAATTCAAAGCAGAGAAGCTAGTCAGAAGAAACCTTGTAAAACATTGACAACTGTTCATCATACCATGTCACTAACTGCAGTTTGTAAGGTTTTTCCTGATTCTCAGGTCTATATATGATAAACAAACATACAACTACTATAGTCAGGGCTGGTCTAAGCCCAGCCAAGGGCAGCTGGTACAGATGTGTAGGGATTCACAAGGAGCAGAGCAATCAGGGAAGCAAGGAGCTGTCTAATTCTTTAGTAAAGTAACATAACAAGAGTACAGAACTGACAGCTTGCTTATCACTACTTGTTAGTGTTTTAGTGGAAAGAAATAGGACTCTTAGCTGTTCACTGCAGTCTTTTCCTGCACAATCTATTTCCCTTCTGATGTGATGATTCATGTTTATGAAACTTTTTAGATCAATGGCATGACTTTCTGCTTAAGACTAAGGCTGTCTGCCAGCTCTGATTAGGGGAAATGCTTGAATGCATACAACTAGATGGAGCTTGCTTGCTCTACTTAGATTGCACAGAAATTTCAGCAGCAATAAAGGGTGTAAATACAATGCAGTGCCTCTCAGAGACACTGGATTGGGACCCAAATAACCATATTTGCATGGCACTGCATTGTGTTCAGACTTAGCTCAAGTGTTCCTACATTTTCCTATAAATGGTATTTCTGTTAGTTTGTGATTTGGCCAAATCATGCAAGCAACACAAGGTCTAACATTCTCAGATTGTCCCTTTGTCATATTGCAAGACTTAGTCTAAATTTAGAGGGGTTTGAAATAAATTTTTACATCTGATACAATCTGTTTACTCCTTATTTTACTTTCAGGAATGAAGATGGTGTTTTGCCAAAACTGGGAACGATCCAGTATGTTGTAGCAATGCTCCTTAAGTGGTAAACTTTTGGCAAAAGAAAAAGAAGGTGTATGATAGCAAAAACTAAACAATGTTATATTGCCAGCTCTCTTGCTTATGGTCAGTATCATTTAAGATCTTGATTTCATAGAGAAAGGACAATGATAAATCAATTGATTTCTAGTTCTTAGAAGCACTGACAACTTTTAACTTGAAGTTTATATCTTGCTCTGATGAAAAGTCATGTTTGAACGTGGTATGACCTTTGCATTTCTATAACAGCCAGGTAACCCAATGTTATTAATAACAAAGTATTTAGAAATGTTGTTCTTGTTCTGGGCTGACAAGCGACATGTACTGTGTTATCAGTTGGCTCTCTCCTGCATACCTTCTTAGGAAAGTAAACAGCTGGCACACTTGGAGACCTCTGGTTAAGATAATCTGGGGACAAGAGCAAGGAAACTGGAGGTGTTGGAGATAGTTAGGCATGATATCTGGCAAATACCTGTCTGTACTCCTTGTGGTTATAGCCTTTGATTTTTATTCCTCCATAAACACTAGGCCTGTTAAGAATTTTAGGTGAAAAGTTAAAGGAAAAGGTTAAGGGCAATTCTTTTTACCTTTTTTGCACCTGGTAGTTCTAAAACATAAAGAACCTCTATGACAGTGTTAATCAGAGAGAGGAGAGAAAGAGAAAAAGTAAGTCAAAAGGACAGTGACATTTACTTCTAGACTCCTAAAATGCATAAAAGCATTTTAAGATGCCTTTGGTGCATGACTGCCTTCTAAAAAATACAGAAGACCTTGAGACTGAGTTGCCAAAATATTTTTCAAAATCTAGCCACAACTTCTTCCATTTTTGGTGTATTCTGCTGAATGTACTCTGATGTACTTGGCTATTCAGCCTCATCATAGACACATTCTGTTGTCTGTCTCCCAGCTACAAAAATACATGTATTTTATACAATAGATTCTCACAGAAATGAGCTTAGCACAATTGCCTCTCTCCTGCTCCACATACAAGATGCAGTTGGTTAGTCTGATTTTTTGCTCCTTTAATCAAAGCACTCAGCACATGTGGACCTGAGCAGGGCAGTGATCATTCTGCAGTGCTATAGCCAAGGCAAGAAGGGACAATTTATCTGTACCTCATAGCATGTCTTTTGAAATAAAAGAGCCTTGCCAGAGGCACACTGACAAACTGCGGCCAGGCTCTGCTCCCCTGTGCCATGTGTGGACCCCTGTTTATCAAGGAAATACTCCCCATCATGTGGCCTAGTGTGCCATCTGTCAATAGCAAAGAGAAAGTCCCCTGCAAGGTCTAAAAATGTCTTGTGGTGAACAGATAATTTTTAAACATAGAGTGCTTCCTTTCTTCATTCAGAGAGTTTGCAATAAGACCAGTCTCTGAGTTTTTCCAAAGTAAATTGTACATTGAGCTAAGTTCCCATATTGAGTAAGAGCTTAATGGGCTGTGTCATCCATAGGTTTTACTTGTGATACCTACAGTCCAATGTCATGCAGCTAAAAAGCTGCAACTACCCAGGAAGAATAAAAAAAAACTCCACTTGCTTTGGTAGACGTTGCCTCATGCCTGTACTGGCAAAATTATAAGAAGTTGATAATTACTACTTTGGGGGGATCTCATGTCTTTTTTTTTAAGTGACAATATTTTAAAATATATCAAGTGGAAAAAGATGAACTATCTCTGCATAAAAATAAATGCATGCATTATTAAACACTGAAAGATAATTTTATGCACATTTTTCTGTGCCCCAGTACCAAGTAAATATCATAGAATCATTGCATGAGTGCACACAAGTATAAAACTATGACAGGTAATTTCTGTCATGTGTTTTGCCTTTGGGTAGGGATTGTCTGTGAAAAGGGTATGATTTTCTAAAACTGAGTCATCTGTATGCAAAACAGCTAGAAATAATATTTTAATGGAGGCTTTAAGATTAAAACATTAATATATTTAAAAGCCTATTTCTTCCTACGAGGCCAGTGTTTGTAAACACGTGAAAATCCTTTAACGTACCTGATAATAAGACTACACTTAGATTTGATATTGGTTGGGTGAAATTAGGAGCCAAGGTTTCCCAAGACAGAGAACCTCTTTGGCATTCTTCTGCCTAAACCCAGCATGATAGACAAGATGAATAATTTATTTTCCCCTTCCTCCTCCTCTCTTGAAAGTCAAATAATTACTCTGGTCGCTTAATGAGAACTGTCATGCTGACAATCCTGTTGACCTCTGACAAAACTTCTTGCCCAGTATCCTGTCTCTGACAGGGAACAGTAACAGACACCTAGCAAAAACTTGAACAGTGTGATCTGCTAATAAGTTCACTGTCCTAGTTGTTGGTCTTTGGCAGCTTAATGCCTTCCTGAGCCTGTGGCTGCATCTGGGCAGTGCCTGGCAGCCACTGACAGATGCAGTACTGTAATATTCTTCAGTCTTTTCTTCAGCTTTATAAGGGTTGCAATTAACTGTAACTTTCTGTGCATTCCTCTGGGAGAAGCAGGTCAAATAACAGAGAGGATGTCTGCTTCTGATGGCCAAAAAAGGGTCATTCAATGACCTCCTTTCTTAGAGGGCACCTTAATGTGCTTGACAGGAGCAAGTCAGAAAGATGGGCAGAGAGCCCCTTCCACAGTATGGAGGGGAACAGGCCGAAAGGAGTCACTAAAGCCGTGTTTCTGTTCCTAAATTGGACAGATTAGGAGAGGAGCTTAGCTGCTGGTACACTTTTGGCCTGTGTCAGCTAGCACCCTCTGAAATACTGCCTGAGTATGGTGCAGGCAATAGCATGTGCCAGGCTATTCCCAGGCTATTCCCAATAGGCAGTCATATGTTGAATCCCTAGCCTTGAACACAGCCGTTTTCCTATTCTTAGACAACTGAAACTGAAATAGGGAAAAAAAAAAAAAAAAAAAAAAAAAATTTTAGAGCTGCATAATCACCACATGGAACACAAAGGAAACCCAGAGCCAGCTCTGTGTAGTGTGAACCCTGCCATTTGGCGCAGGGTATGGGAACAGTCCCTGCCCTTGTGTCACTTAGCAGAATGAATGGATCCAGAGAGACCGGGAAGCTGATGAGAAAATCAGTAAGCACACCCCAACCAGAACTCAGAGATGGTAGGAAGAGTGGTTTTTTTATGAACCTGAGTAGCTGCATGGAACTGGTTGTATGTCAGAAACCCATACACTGATGGAGTAAAAGTCTGAATCCAACACCAAGATAATTAGGATACTTCTAAACCTTGTTAATATCTATTCTGTCTCAGTATGATCTTCTCTACTTTAAAACCAGTTTATACCCATAGTTTATCACTAACATCCCAAGAATGTTCCAGCTTAACCAAACTAATGAAGCCTTCACAGAGTCATCCCGAGGTCTCCACTCAACCATGCTCTGACAGACTCATAGGACACTGAATAAAGCTGTACCTTTCAGCTGTTCTGAAAAGGATACATACCTTGCTCCACAGTATATACTCTCAGTAAAATTTTACTCATTCTTCTTTGTGTGAGTTGTCTTCTATACTAGCTCCTTGTAAGCTACTTCCATTAAACTACTATTTCCATTAAACTTCTATAGCATGGTACTCAGGAACATGGCCTGAGCCACACAACATGGGTAATGTAGTAACTTTTAAATAACTGTTGATAACTGTGGTTAATAACTAACTTTTCCTTAATCGGAGTTATAGTGGCAAAAAAATTTTCCTCAAAAGGACACTGGTCTTCCAAAGTATCTCTCATCATAATCCTGATTCAAGCAAGTTCTGCCAAGCTGTGATAAGCACCATTTTCAGACAACTCAGTTTTGCACACTGAATTTAACTCCATCATTTCAGACTCTTCCTACTGGCTAAAACAAGCTACATGTGGTTAAATAAATGTTGGTTCTTTCAGTTCCCTGTTTTCAAAAATCTGAATAGATTTTTTTCTGAAAATGGAAACGTTAACTCTCTGCACACGTAAATTCCTGTAACTGTATCATCTGTCATTGAATTAATGCATTTTGCAGTATAACTTGTCTCATAAAAGTTGATTTCTAATCTCTTTAATAAGAAATATTCAATCAGAAAGAAGAACGAGAAGTATATAAGCATTTAAAATGAGAAGATGTGTTTGCTGAAAGCACTGCATATCATACATATGTATAACAAATATTCACACCTTTTCATTCGTATTCTTACTGGTCACTTCCTACAAAAATTCCTACAAAAGGTAGAAGACAGCCAGGATAAAGACAGATACATAATCTGAGAAAAACAAGAAATATTGAAGGTGCTAAATATATTCACCCTGTAAATGGCTTCAGATGGCTTCTTTCTCTAAATCCACAACCCTGTCAGTGCTTTCCAACACTTCATCAATTTGTTGCAGAGAATGAAATGGAATGCTAACTTGGGAGAATTTTTTTCCATTGGCATCTTCTGATGCCAGTAAATCACTCACCCCCTAGGTTGTCACAACACACATGTCAACATATTGAACTTAGCTAGACAAACTGGGGCCTAATTTGAAGCATTTAGCTGAGCTCTTATCCCACATGTGGAATATTCATAGTGAGAACATTACTAAAATTCATGAGCATTATGAAAAGAGGCAAAACCAATCCCTCGAGTAAAAAAATGAAAGGAATTGGCTCATTTCCCAGTTCAGAGTGGTTAACAACAAACAAATTAATTTTTTCTACTGCAAATGGCATTTGCTGTCATGCAGGTCAAAACTACAATAATCCTATATGCTCAAGAAAAAAGAATTTACGTGTTCAGAGCCTATAACATGGTGAAATCACTGTTTTCACTCTCATCCTCAATGCACTTACAGAAGCATAAAGCCATTCTTCATAGAGTACATTAGCAACTTGCTGTACAGGGACTTAGTACCATGATACCAATTAAGCTTAATGAAAGTTCTACAGCTGAATTCCCTCATGCCTTCAGCTGAAAATGTACTTCTAATGGTGTTTGAACTAATTTCCCTCCAAGAGTTTTTCTCTGTAGGTTTTTTACCTTTTATGTCATTAAAAATTGCAGCACAATTTGCATATTTTTCAGTCACTATGTCCATGTTTCTTAATCATGTGGTTTTCCTCCTTAATTGAATTTCAATGGAATTGCTCTGCATGCTGTGAAGGATAGGGCAGATCGTGTTGACATACAGCATTGATCTCCACAACTGCCACCACCTGCCAAATTGGATCCTGACTTTGTTCATTTGTGGAATGTTCTATTAATTTACTTACTGCCTTCACTTTTTTCTGACCATGTTTTTCATCTTGTTTTTCTCTAAGTGCTCTTCTCCTCTCTACTTTCTACTTACTATCCTGATTTTCTTCTCAACTGCATGATCAACAGAGTATTTTCTCATTATATATTAATGGCCTGCATGTTTCCAAAGCTTTTATCAGACCTTTTTAATTGAAAAAAAAAAAAAAAAAAAAAAACAAAACCAACAAACATGTGGGGAAGACAAATCACAGGTCTTCAAAATAGAGTTCTTACTTTTTATCAGTGACACCCACCTTGTTCATTTAACCATTTACATAAGATTTCGTGCCATTCTGGGCAAGTTCTGGCTTCTTGTAAGTTTCATTGTGTACAGGAGAACTTCAGGACATTTCTCTGTTTTTACAATGCAGATGTTGAGATGGCATTTTCACCAAATGCATTGAGGAGAAATGTGCAAGCATTCATTTAAAAAAACTCTAGTTTTGTGTTTGATCTTACGTACACTCATTCTAGTAGGGGAAGAACTCATAAAATCTGTCTCTGTCTTTTGCGTCAAGGAGTAGCAAAACCAGACCACTTTTCAAGGTACAAAAGGCCAAGACAAACCAACAATAACAGGCTGGGCAGAATGTTCCTTCAACAGCTCCACACCTGGGGAAGAGGTGAAGAGGTCCAGGAACTATCCAGAGAGTCTTGTCAGGAGCAGCAGGAGATGGGATGAGGGAAAAGACTTAACTGGGCTATGGCATAGCCCCAAGAGTCATTTAGGAGGTAGGTGAAGGCAGGTGTGCTAACAGCATAGCTCAGCCAGTGAATGAAAGACCCGGGCCTGAGCCTACAGGGAGTTTCTGGAGCTGGGCAAAGGGTGGAAGTCCCAGATGATGCTGGTCAGAACTTCTAAGATCTATTGGTGTACTCGCAGTCCTGACCATGGGGTCTTCCATGAATTTCTTAGTGTCAGGTTTATCATCTGTGTCGTCTAATTCCTACCTACTTCATAATTAGAATCTAGTGAGCTCTTGAAATGTCTTTAGAAACTTGGCTGCAAGTACAGAAGATATTCAGCTGTTAGGCACCTAGGAAGGTTTCAAACCCATTCCTGAGGTCAGTGAGGCCATTAAGCTGGTCAACAAATGTTTGCATTGCATTTTAGCTTTAATCTCCCTGTCTCTTAGCATTGTCTTCAAGATGGCATTCTCATGAGAATTAATTAGCCCAAACCTGTATTGTATGAAATGTGCAAAAAGTTCTTCAAACTGCAAACAGTTATGCTAGGAGTCATTTTACATGCTAATCCTAACATCAGAATTGATCTTTACACCATATAAACTCTAAAACAGATCCTGTAATGGCCATTCAGAATTTCTCCATGTGCTTTGCTTTAATCAGTTTCTCTGCATTAACATGTATGTGAAAAATCAAAACCAGAAAAGTTTCCTTACAGTGTTTCAGTAGGTGAGACAGAGGGGCAGCGGAAAGGAAGCATGAATATCAGATTTGGGAAACTTGATAACAGATCTGTAGTTTTTTGGGATAAGCAGCCTGAGCCCCCTCTGTGTCTCATGAACCATCTCGGGATAGTCAAAACAGAGCACGTGAGAGCACAAGTACAAGATGGGACTGAGTTCAGGTGGAATGCACTTTGTAATGGATAGAGACAGTTCCTCAGCATGTGACAGATTGTTTTGCACTACTGATCTTGCAATTCCAAATGCCTTTGTCCCTTTTGACTTAAGAATTGCAGCTGAGACATTTGGCAAGGCATGGAGGGCTTCTGTGGCAGAAGGAGACTGTCATACTTTGAAAGTAAAAATGGCAAGGAATACAGATCAACTTCTGATGCCTCCCTTGATGTCTATATCTAGGTAATATTATCCACGTATTTGTCATTTTCAAGGTTAATTTTGGATTTTTAACACTTCAGCTATGTGGCTGTATGGTCAAGTTACTAATTTTGTAGTAATGCTGTCTTTGGAAGGTGAGCCATTACTAGCTGATTGCTATAGCAGTATGTTGAGCCAAATTTATCCTGACATGACTGCTTTGCTCATAGCAGCCATGGAGGTCTGTGTATGAGATTTTTGGACAGCAATTCACATCTTCTCAATGCTCAACAATTTCTATTTCAGGTCCCTGTATCTGGGCTTGGACCAACACTGCATTACTCCACAATTGTGCTGGTAGAACTACTTCAGACAACTTGGTATAAGCTGGAAGAACACAATGATAAAATAGGCTTCCTATTCTTATTTTCAGGACAGTAAGGCTATCTCCCTATGATAAGGATGAATAGAAGCATCCTGTTCCCAATTACTTCCTCAGCATGTGTTTTTCCCTTGTTGTTTTGGATCTTTGAAGCTTTTGAACATTTGCTGTATGTTTCTGAGCACCCCTATTGGATTAGTCTGGTTTGGTTTTTCCCACAGAAATATGACATTAAGTGGTTCTTTTCCCAGCAATAATAATCACATTTACTATAAATTCTTATATCTGGAATACCTTGGAGATGCCCTAATGCTTTTACATAATGAAAGGACCATTTCTTTCCAAATATTGTAAAGCCAGTTTTCAATTTTTTTCCCCTCATTTTTATAGTGGAAATCTTTGAATTTGATGGGGAAACAATTGCTTTTACAAAAGAAATCAGTTATACTAATATATGTATAACTTATGTGCAGGCAGAGAAACAAGGAAATGTCTATTGCTTAAACATACAAAAGAAAATATGAACTTTTTATAGATAAATAAAGTAAAAAGTACACAAAACAAGTGAACATTAGGTTGAGTTTTTTCTTGACATTTACATTAAAGTGTACAGGTGTCTGCATGAAAGAGGTGTCTGATAATAAGGCAAGTTTTTGAAATTTAACTTGCACCAACATGACTTTATTTTTAGTCAAGTCTGTCAAAGGGAGGAAACTTCAAAATCCAGTTATAGAGGGAGGGTGATGTAATGATACAGGCACTTGCATAATTTTTTACATAAACCAAGCAATAGGGCAGTCTGGTAGAGCTGCTCAGTACATACTGGAAAGATGATACACAAGGTACCACAGCAGCATGAAAGTAAGGGAAAACAATTTTGGTTCCCTCGTCTTTATGGAAACATTCCAGACATGGACAACTATCTGTGACCATCTGAACAACCCCAGTGTATCTTCTGGAGAAAGGAACCAGCTGGCCCAGTCCAGTTCCATGGTTCCCACTAAGCAGCTGGAATCCGCTTTGGCAGCTTGTGCCAGAGCGTGATTTCCAGAGTGTGACTCTAAATAAGCAATCCTCTCAAGCTGCATAGATGACAGCTGGGAGGTTAAAAGGATTTAGCACTGTCCCATGAGCATGTCTTAAATCCAGGTCAAGTGTGGATGAGGTGCATGCATTGCTTCTTCAGAAAGACCCTGTGACCAGTGACTGTGTGATGGGAAGCTGCATGCCCACGTAACAGACCAGGCAGCAGGGAGGCAGTGGATCTTATTGAAAGGGTGGATTGTGTACTGTGGAGAGGCTGAATGGGGTCTGGGCCAGGGATGTTAATGTTTTTATGTAAATGCCGCAGATTTTATTTCTGATTATTTATTTGGTTCGTTGTAGCTGCCTTCAGTTCAAGGCTTAGACCTAGACAGACTTGAGACATGGCCTGCTGAAAACCACCTTAAGTTCAACACATCCAAGTGCCAGATTCTGCACCTGGATCAGGGTAATCCCAAAGACAAACACATGTTGCATGGGGAAAGGATTGAGAACAACCCTGCCAAGAAGGACTTTGGGGATAAGGAGCTTGACATGAGCCGGCCCTGTGCACTCACAGCCCAGAAAGCAAACTGTGCAGTGGGCATCCAGAGCCCTGTGGGCAGCAGTTGTTGGAGGGGATTCTGCACCTCTGCTCTGGTGAGACCCACCTGCAGCACTGCATCCAGAGCTGGGGTCCCCAATGCAGAAAGAATGTGGACCTCTTGTAATTGGCCCAGAGGAAGCCAAGAAGATGATCAGAGGGCTGGAGCACCTCTCCTTGAAGACAGGCTGAGAGAGCTGGAGTTGTTTTCTGTGGAGAAGACAAGGCTCTGGGGAAGCCTTATAGCACCTTCCAGTACCTGAAGGGAGCCTAAAGGAAAGTTGGGGAGGTGCTTTTTAGAAGGATATGTAGTGATAGGACAAGGTAGAGTGGCCTTAAGCTGAGAGAAGCCAGGTTTAGGTTAATTATTAGGAAGAAATTCTTTACTGAGAGTGATGAGGCTCTGGAACAGGCTGCCCAGAGATGTTGTGGATAGCCCCTGTCTGGAAGTGTTCAAGGCCAGGTTGGATATAGCTTTGAGCAACCTGGTCTAGTGGAAGGTGTCCCTGCCCATAGCAGGGGGGTTGGAACTAGATCATCTCTAAGACTTCTTCCAATCTAAACCATTCTCTAATTATGTGATTGTATACCTAGGAGATACCTGTGATTTGATACCTAGGTGAGAGCATGGTAAATGTTTGTAGGTGCATACAGGAGTCAGTTTTTTGTTAGAACTGTTATTAGTACTGTTCAGCAAATGCAGTTTATTCCCATCTGACAGGAATGACAAATCACCAGAAACACAAATAGGTGGATTTGATATTCTGAGCATGCAACCTTTTTTTTTGGGCCATTCCTAACTGAAGGATGTTTTCCCACTGGTGATTGTCAGACCTCTTCTTATGTGAAGGGCTAGCAAAATTGAAGCCAGAGTTATAAATAAATGTTTACCCCATGAATCATGGAACATATTAGAAATCATGCATGACAGTATCAAAAACTTCTTTTACTTAATTGGCAGTAAGGCTTGAAGAGTAATTGATAAAATGTTCAGATTTCCCAGGCTGTAATTATTTTGCTTTGATTGGTCTACCTTCCCATCACTTTGATGATGAGGTTGTTCCCTATGAACCTCTGATCACTTGCTTTTGTGGAAGTAGTTGCTAGCATTTACACTTGTTCTTGTTCTCATCTTTCACTATCATTATCCTTTGATTTGACTATTTTTTAAACAATTATGTGTGTATTTAGAGTGCTGTATTAATGATGCAAAGCTAAATATCCCATATGAGTCATAAATAATTATTGGTATAATTTGTCTTCCTACATACTTGGAACATCTGCACATTTTTCAGGTTAACTGACACAATTTTGTTTTAGAGAAAGTAAATGCAAAAGTAATAAGGAACAGTTCAGCAGTGGGACTGGAAGATTTTTATGTCATTGGATCAGTTTTGCAAATACTCAGTGTGAATATCTAATGTTCAACAACTGAGCAAGCACGTAAGTAGCAGTGGAGATGCTCTATGAGCCTGCAGTACGCAAGAAATAGAGTCTCTTCTACTCACTCAGCAGTAGACACTGCAGTTGCAGTATCCACTGCTTTTCACTTTCTGGAGTGCTGTCAAAATAGTGTGCAAAGTATTCAATATATATGCTCCATAGAAGATACAATTAAGAGGAGGAGCCACATTGATTTTTCTGGTAGGAATTCTACTTTTTTTATTCTTAGCTCTGAGAGACCCAAGTTATTAGCTATCAGTAGAGGTCGCAGGATGTTTGAACTCTGCTTTTTAGTGGCAAGAAAGTGAGATTAATGGGAGTTATAGTATATCTCTTCTGACAAAAAGTCCATTTTCATTTTTGCTTTTAAAGGAAAGCGCCACATTTCTCGTAATTTGCAAGACAGCCATCAGCTACATATAAGGAAAAGAATATATATTCAGCCTCCCTTCTGAGCTATAGCATCCTGGTTGTCACACTTACTGAGCAAATGAGCAAATGAGCATTCAAAAACACTGCATTCTGTGTTTGTGCAGTTAAGTGCAGAATTCAGTATACTGGGACTTCATAACTCACCCACTCCACCCTCCAATTAACCCATGTGTTGACTTTGCATTCTTCTCCTGGGCTTCTGTCTCGCCTGTCTTTTCTCTGTTGCAGATAGTTGCACAGAAATCTGTGTTGAAACAAGATCAGCCCCTGTGTCCTTGGTCAAAGAGTTCTTCCCAAGTGAAGCTTGCCTTTGGGATCTTGGGCTGTGGGCAGTGAAACACTGCACAAAGCATTTTGTGTCTCCACTGGTTTGTGTGCACAGATCTGTCACACTCTCTTGTATTTGCCCTGAAGGCTGGTCTGGCACCTTTTGATTGATTGTGCAATCAAAAATTTTGTTTTCCCAATCCACACTTACCAGCACTGACAAGAGGCTGCACACAAAGCAGTGTTTTCTCTAAGGTTTTCTGCATAATTCCTGGGATCCTGTATTTCATAGAGTCAGAGAAGACTCAAGCTGGAAGGTACCTATAAGGATCACTGAGTCCAACTCCCTGATCCTCACAGGACAACATAAAACTAAATCATATCACAGAGAGCATTATCCAGATGCTTTCTTGTGTACTGCAGAGGAGTTCTCAATAACTAGTGTACTGCAAGCCATTCTTGGACTGCCATACCTAGGAACTGAAAAGGTGGAATGGAAAGGAAGAAGATATTTGTTAGGAAGTGGATGAAACCTCATTCTGGCTAAAGGCGCCTTGGTGCACTCATCGCCCCAAGAGCCCTCTAGGGAGATTATAGTAATAGTGATGAGTGCTGCCAGGAGAAAGAGACATTTGAGCCTGTTGTGGCAGTGAAGCAGAGGGTTTGGAAAAGTGATGTGTTTGGAATGTACTGTGGAAAGCAGGCAGTAAGAGCACAGGGGAGATCTGGATGGAAGACATAAGCTTGTGCTGAGAGCTTGCAATCTTTACTAGCTCAACTTCTAGTGATAAAAAAGCATTAGTGAAATACTAAATGAAACACTACCATCAAGTTTTTGGCTGTTTCATGCTGGACATCTCATTTGCCTCACTTTGGTCTCAAAAAGTTGTTCCTAGAGGATATCCTGGGGCTGCTGCAGAAATGCACAGCATCTAGTAGGATGATCAAGATCTAAAGTAAACAGTTTCTAATTTTTGTTTCACTGAGAGCACAACGTACAAGTTTAGTTATTTCCATACATGTTTTCCACAGTCACTCGCTGCACTAATTTTAGTCCCTTAAAACAATGGGAGGAAAATTGTACATGGCAGAGTATTGTAGATTAGGCTGTAGGGAAGACTTTGCACCCTCCCCAGATTCTGAGTCACAAATGAGATATCCAAATTTGCTGTTCTAACCGCCTTTGCTGTTTGAGTACAGCTTCACTGACATTGCCTGAGTCTGAAATTTTTTTCTCTCATACACCAGTGTTATTTCTACCACCTAATAAATCACCATGGCTTAGTATATTTATGTGATCTGCTTAACATATTTTGATATGTTGTGCTAAAGCATCTCTTACTGCATCTCTTAATGCAGTCATCTTTAATCAAAAGGTGGCCTCAGATTAGCCCAACTTCTGGGCTATTTTAACTTTACTGTTATAATTGAATAGATATAACTCAGGTTCTTCAGGTCTTATTTATAGTAGTTATAGTGGTGCACTTCCTTCCTCAGGGAAAAGATACGTACACTGGCAAAAGAGTTGTTTTGCTGTTACTGCCCTTACTGGTTCCTGGAATTCAATGACTTTATTCACTTTTACGCTGGTGCAGCCATAGCTTCAGTCCTTGGGTCAACCTCACTGAAAGGGAGCTGAGCTGATTCAAAGTGCCTTGCTTCTCATGCAGGCAGAGCATACACAGACAGCTGCAGCTATCCTGCAGAAGCTTGTTTTGTCTATCTAGGGACTCCTCTGGAGTGTCTGCCAGCACAGTTGTCAGAGAGGTGTGTGATGTTTTTCCCCCACACTCTTAACCAGCATCTCTCTGCCAGTAAAACTTCCAAGTTTAGACTGGCTGTAGTGTGAATGCAGCTGTATCAGTAAAGCTCATTTCTGTATTAGAAGGGAACAGTGTTGTGCCACTGTAAGGAACTTTATCATCATACTTATATTAGGGGCTATATCAGCATAAGCACTTTGGCACAAGTGAGAGAATTAGGCCATTTATCTATTGCACACCCCACTGCTGATGAAAGGGCCCAGTTACAATAATCTCTGAACCTCTTAGGAAAAACTGAAGGATTTGCTGACTGAGACAAGTTAATATATCACTGGGGAGATTCACAATGTCATGCAGTTCAAATGGTGAAAAAAAGCATGGGAACTAAAAAAAAAGAAAAAAAAATCTAAGAGTTGCCATAGCAACCTGATAGGCCACTGCATGTTTCCTGGCTGGTGGCATCACCCTTGTTTGCGGAGCCAAAGCCTGGCCAAGCTTTTTGGTCTTGATCATTCATGCAGTTCTTAATAAGATGTGATTCTGTGATCACCCCAAAGGGCTTTTTAAGCTGAAGACAAGGCTGCACCTAGATTTCATGCATTTTATTTTCAATAAGATTATTCAAGAGGAAAAAAAGACTCAGTTGAAAAAACACTGGAGTGAAAGAAGAGCATGACAGAATGAAGAGAATTGCATTGCCCTTAAAATTTTAGTAGCTTTTTTATGAAGTTATGTCCCTGTAGTGTCTGGCTGTGTAACCCAAGCATCTTTTCATTTTGTGTTCCTTACCTGTTGTTAAGGGATATGTCATGTACATGTTTTTTATGAAGACTGTAAGGCATTGCAAAGTATTTTACTAGTCATTCTGTGTACACTGCACAGAGTGGGAAATGCTTTCTCCATTTTCTGGGGAATTCCAGAATTGCCATTTCAATTTTTTTTCCATCACAAAATAGTTCAGACAAACGGGCAAATATCTGCCAGGAACCAGAACTTTCCAAGATTTGTCCTTTACCTGAGAGTTTTAAGCCCTTGTGTTTGAAGTGTTTTCTGGTGAGTACATAACTTTGTACTTAGTGGTTTCAGTAGGATGTGGAGAAACTGAAGGAGGCAATATCTCTGTCTGCCACTGCTCACATGAGAGGCTATATAGGAAGAAGGTACTTACAGCAGTAGTATCTGATTACCCTCAAAACAAGATTTCTAAGCCTTTCCTAGTGCCCAACATGTAGGCTCCATAGCTGATATTTCCACTACACCTTCCCCTCCCCTGTCTGTACACAAAAGATTGCAATACCAGCATTCAATAATATTGTGAGGAATCATCTATTCCTTTAACATAAATGCTTTGCAACATGCCAGTGCAGGGTCCTGGGAAAATGTTTACAAATGACTGACTCTTGTCTTTCTCAAGCAATAGTAAACTGGTTTGGATGGGCAGTAGCAGTAATTGCCATTTATCTGAACCAGCAAAACTTCTGCCATAATCTAGGATGAAGCCTGTCACAATCCTGAATTGAAAGAGGGAAGGCCCAAGAAAGCATTTGCTTGTCTTGACTTACTGACTATGGAAGAGCACTGCAGGCTCCCACCTCAGCACCCCACTGCAGGCTGTGAGGTGGCCAGGTATGGTCTTGCTTTGCTCACAGAAATAACATAAACAAATCTTCCAGGAAAGTTAAAGCAAAGTGAGCAGCTGGTATGGATTCACCAGTGTTTCAGTTGGATTGTTAGCTGATTTGGATTACTTTTAAAAGCAAAATATAGCCATCTAGTTCTCCTTCTTAGGTGGACCAAAGCCAAATGATGAAGTCTTAATGATTTTTTTTCTCAGAACAGGAACACTGTCCATCATGTACAACAAACTAGGTAAATTGTCTCTGTGTCTCAAGAGTTCAAAACACTTTTGCCCTGTATTACATAATCTTGCTATGGACCAAAGGCAGAGACCCTCCACTCTCTGTGGGGTCTTCCTAGGCTTTAGTAAATGCATGCAGGAGCAGGATACCCCTTGTTTCTGGACTGTCTTTGGCACTCAGGTGGGTTTCAGCTCAAGCTGATAGTCCATCAATAAGAAAAGACAGGTAATAAAACACTGAGAGCAAGCTTCCACATCTCCATTTTCCTCCTCCAGGTGTTTGCATATGTGATTCTTTTTAGCTGGAGCAGAATTTTAGAGGTCATGTTGTTTCAGACCTTTGAACTCCAGTGTTCTGTATGTCCTTTGAAACATTCTGTTCTTACACACAACTTCCAACCTCTTTACATCAGCATATTTAGTGCAGGAATCTGCTCTTTGGATGTAAGCAAATATGACCTGTCCAACTTTCAGGATGAGTATTGTTTAATCTTGAGTTCTCCAGTCAGCTGTTCGACTTTTTTCTAGACCCATTTCTCAGGGGATGAAGTGCAAAAAGCTAGTTTCTGTAAATGCCTGGAGTTGGTCTGAGGAATTTGGAAAAATTCAGGGGGTTTGAATATAAAGGGTACACTGTGTTTTCTGCTTTTGATTTTTTTTCCTGCCTCTACAATCATCTATAATTTGTGGCATCACAGTTAAATCATGTTATGCCACCGACATTTTTGTATGGTGTAATCATTCCTGATTGCTGTCTCTGCCCTTTGCTAGCTGGTTTCTGTCTACAGTACCACTCTCTTGAGAAACCGCAGACAAAGAAAAAGAAGAGAAAAGAAGAGAAGAGAAGAGAAGAGAAGAGAAGAGAAGAGAAGAGAAGAGAAGAGAAAAGAAAAGAAAAGAAAAGAAAAGAAAAGAAAAGAAGAGAAAAGAAAAGAAAAGAAAAGAAAAGAAAAGAAAAGAAAAGAAAAGAAAAGAAAAGAAAAGAAAAGAAAAGAAAAGAAAAGAAAAGAAAAGAAAAAGAAAAGAAAGAAAAGAAAAGAAGAAAAGAAAAGAAAAGGAGTACCAGAAAGACAATTTTTTGATTTCCAAATGTTTGAGTAAAACAGGTCTCTCATGGAAAATAAAGCCACATGAAATGCTGAGATAAGTTTTGTGTCACCTTGTCATCTTTTTTACTGGTTTCTTTCCAAGCAACAGAAACTCACTCTCATCAGCATGTCTTTGTTATTGGTTACTGGAAGAGAATCAGTCTACATTCTAGCAAGGCTTTGCCTCGCCATAAAGGAAATAAAGACATGATTCACATGAAATCTGTTCTGCTTCTGCACTGTACCAAGTGTACCTCTCTTGAACTCCTGGCAGTGGCCTAGCACATATGCCTTGGTCTTTCCAGTTGCTCTGCTGGGGTGGGCAGGTCATGAAGGAGACAGGACATTCTAAGACTTCTGCCCTATGGCTGGCCTCAAACAGTGCAGCAAGGAAACTGCTTTCTGAACAAAACATAGCTCATAGGGAAAATGAAAGGCTGTGTTGTGGCCTGGCTCTGGAAGTGTGAGTTGAGTCTAGCTGGCTTGGAAACATTGGGAAGCTTCCTCTGTTCTGGCCATATGCCCACATATGGCCATATGCACTGCTCTCCCTATCCAGATGCCTGCATCTTCAGGGTCAAGAAATCACTGGACAGTCCTAGAGCTAGCAGTGTTTGTTACTTTGGAGGCATTGCTTAGGACATACACTCAGTGTTGCAGTAGGATTTTTGAAAGGTTTTTGACTCCAGATGAGTTTTAATCATTAGTGCAGCACATATGTCTTGAGAACAAAATATAATGTATGACATCTTTTGCATCCAGATTCCACAAAATGGCAAGCTGTGTGTTAAGATCTTTTCAATTGTACTTTTAAACAAACACATTCTGGCCTGTCAGCTTGGTGATACTAACTTCAGCTGAATACCTGCCCAGTTCTTTCTGAGGTAACCATCTCTTCACTCTCATCTGACTTAATCCAATAAGTCGTTAGCTGGTGCATTTGTGAGACAGGACTGTGAGCAGTGGTGAGAGAATTCACTGACAGCTTACTGTTGGTAACTTACAGGCACTGGCTATAGCTACAATCTTATGTAACTCATTAGTACAGAAAGTGGGAACCAAAGGTGCTGAAGTTCACTATTACAGAGCATTTCTCAACAGCACAGAAAGTTTCGTTTTCATACGTTTATAAGTCAGAATCATTATACAACTCTTCCCTTTGGATGATTTGTTTAATGAGAAAACCTCCCCATGAGATTACTTCAAGATATAGGTTTGTTTTGGTTTGGTTGGGGTTTTTTTTACTATGGATGTGGAACAGTAGTGGTTTTCTCAGCACCTTATGCAGGACAAACCTTACTTTTCCCCCCTTCCCTTGTTTCATAGAAATGCAAAAAATCATGAGAATTTTCTCTCTTTAGCATTGTTGTTTGGGGTTTTTTAATCTCTATGCAGAGTAGATGTGTTACCTGACAATAAGTGTCCGTCTGTCTATGCACCACTAACATAATTTCTTGTTAGTCTTACACTGAGGAGAAACTGAGGTATACATAGGTGAAACAGTCCTCCTAACTTTGGGATGGACAAAGTATGACTAATGGTTCTTAAAAAGGAAAGACATGCTGGAAAAGTAGCCACCAGACTAAGTAACAATAGAAATAAAAGGCAGGGCTGTGGAAAAAAACATTCTGCTCGTGGGTTCAAGTCTGATTTCTCCAGAAAAGACTGGCAGACTGTAGTCGCTGACAGGCTATTGTTCTTTACAGATACAGAATCTGCTGAGACAGGAAGGTGCGGAGATGGATAGCTAGGTTTTAACTTGCATGCAAAGCACTGCCAGGACAAACAAGCTTTCTGGATCATTTCCTAACAAGGGTATTGTTTTACTTCAAGGATGTATTAACAAGAGAAGGCTGCTGAACTAATGATCTCCCTGTCATATACAATGCCACAAACTTCCAGAGTTGAAACAATCCAGTGAAAATTATGGTCCTGTTCAGCAGAAAAAATGCTTGACTACAGCCAGCTAAGGTGCACTTATTTGGCTAAACTTTCTGCAGCTGTGTGTGGTATAAATGGAAATTAAATGTTTTATAGGGGTTTAGGTCACTACTCCTTCTACTGTGCTACTTCTAAGTGGTGTAGAAGCTACAGCTAGATATAGAAGAATATAGTAGCTCCTCAAGTCCCAAATTTATCTTGTGAGAAATGTCTTATTGTGGTTATAAATGTGCAAGTTCTCCCATTCCTTTAATCTTCAGGCTCCATATATACTGGCATGGGACAGGGTTTTCCAGAGCAGTGCCATACATCCTGTACCTGCGTCATACAAACACATAAACAAAAGAGATGTAACTGGAAGCATCTTGAAGTGAACTGTGTTAATAAACATGGAATCTTTGTGACAATTCCAAAGGCCCTGCATTCTTGAACTCTTGATTGAGTTTAACTCTGAATGAGAGCCTGGAATGAGAGCCTGAAATTAGAGACCTGATTGTAAACACTACTGTGAAATATTGGGTTGTTTATTTGGAGACTCAAACCAGACATGCTAGAAAGAACACAGGACCAAGTATTACAAAGTTGTACACACACAAAACCTGCTTTGACCTTTAGAGATAAAACAATCTTTTAGAGCTTTTTTAAAATTATTATTCTGAGTCCTCATTTTCTTCTCTGTCCTTTCTTCAGTGTTACTTCTGGTGCTCCTGTCATGGAGAGTCTGTGTTTCATTATCAAGGTCATGGCTGGATACCATCATAAACCCCTTCTTTAGAGCATACAGGAAAAAACAGACCATACAGTAGCTGACCAGACATCTCTATTTCTTAAACGGTTTTTGACTGAAGCTTGCATCCAAATATTCACTGGTTGGAGAGGATTCTTGTGTGACAGATGGCTGATTGACCATGAACAGTAATACATCAGATAGCTCAATCCACCATAAACCAGTGGAATGGTTATAAAGGCACAGAGAAAAAATGTTTTCTTTTGCCACTGAAAATGAATTTTCTTCCAATAATGTCAGTATGAGAGTGAAGGAAGGCTAAACAGAAGGCAAGAATGAGCCAAGCTGATGTACAAAAATAGTTAAGGAAAAATCAAGTCACATCTTTTTATTGCTTTAAAATTGCACCATACATTCATTATAAAAAAAAACTCACAATACAAATATTTAAAATATTATATGTGGTTTATATTAAAAAATCATACTATCAGATGATGAATTTAGGAGGAACTGACTCCTCATACATGCAGGATCAGTAGTTACAGACTGAATTACTCAATTAACCCTCAGGACTGTGGCTACTGAGACAGGATCTTGTCAGTCCCCATGGTGTACCCACAGCCTTAACTGCATTGGCTAGCCTCACCCGGGGCCTCCACACACACTCTGCCCCTGTAGCTAGGTGCTTCTTTTAAGCTCATGTCAAGGATTTAGTCCCTGCTGGAATTATGTTGTGGGAATACTGATCTCTAGCTCAGCCACAGCCCAGCCTAGCAGTGGATCCCATTGATCCCTGTCTGCAGAATGACTCCCTTGCTTGTTCTCAGACCTGTCTTATTACTCTGGACCTGCTCCATTACTGCAGAGCTGTGTCTTGCCCTGGGTTGCCCTCATCAAATCTTACCCTTGTCCTGATGAGTGGATTTATTTTGTGGCTTGCCATCAGATCTGCCATATTACCATGAATTCACCTGATAATCTGGATCCTTTGCTGGCTATGGCTGCCATCTCTGAGCCCATGCTGCTCATCTTCTTTGGCTAGGGTGGGCTCTGGGCTTTGCCCTTACAGTCTTGTATTGTGCTCAGCTCCTGGCTCCCCTTCCCTTAAGGAGCAGCCAGTCCTCACTGTACCCTGAAAGGTCTATCCAAAGCACTATTACCACTGCGGATTTTCCAAATGACTCTGTTCCAGTTACAGGAGAACTCATATTATCTATGCTATGTTTCAAAGACATGATTTCAATCTCATTTCTGCATAAAATACTGCATAGACTTTATTGCAGAATATTTTAATGATTGGTAATGAACAAAAATGCTCCAATACAGAATAATTCCATATTCCTATTAGGTCATATGGGATTAAAAGCAGTGCATCCTAACTCTTGGGTTGAATATGCTGCTATTTTGCACAGGTTAATATATTTTCTTTTTTTCCCTCCAAATATATAACCCTATGTGTGGCAGTAATGCAGCCCCATTCTTTTAGTCAGAGTCCTAGAGCTTTATTCTTTCCTACATCTGTGATACCTATGCTACTAGAATGGCCCAAGCTACTTAAATGAGAAGGAGACAATTAAACTGACAGCTGTCTACTGGGATGTAGTGGAGCAATTCACTGTCTGTACTTGAAAAAGAAATTGTGCTACAGATACATGACAACATAGCCAATGTCTTTGAACAGGGAGAATAAAACTGTTCCCTGAAATAGTGTCTGACTATACTGGGAACACTCAGGTATGACTCTGAAAGCTGTGGCTTCAGCAAGCAAAAAGTGATCACAAAATAAATAAAGAAAGGAAAATACACACATTCCCACACACTCAAGCAGAACAGGGAAAATAGAAAGAATAAACACAGACTTCAGTTTATTTACATGGGTGCAAATGAAAGTCAGTGTCACAGCTAAGAACAAGGGCCTTGGATTGTTTTTCAAATAGGTGAGGCAGTCTTTTGGTTAGAACCAGAAGAGAAGTGGTTTGAGTCAGTGTGCCTCAAGAAATAAGCCAGACTTTCTGAGTGGCCAAGTCTCACTTCAGTTTGAAGCCTTAATTAAGTCGTTATTTTAGGGTCATTACTGGAGACTTCTAAATTTAAGTACATGGGACTAGTAGTTGTCCAAAGCCATTCAGGTCAATAGCAGCTCCATGGACTTCAGTAAGCTTGAGATCAGGTCCTTAATTGGGAGTACTTAGCTGCTATGTACATACACAGAATAAATATGTAATATGTATGTAATGCATGCATTCCTACAAAATTAAGCCATATATTGCATACAGCTTTTTCTTCCTACCTAGCATTAATAAAGAGGGTTAAGTATGCCATTTATCTTTTTTTTTTTTCTCCTAAGGCAACCCATTTCAGATATGAACAATCACATTTTTGCAAGTTAAAGATTACACAGTGAGTTATTAACTTTAAACACCCTCCATTCCTGAAAGCTATGTGGTAGAGACATTTTAGGTTGGGGCAACTCCTCTTACATAAGAGAGTTTTTCTGCCAAGTTATTACCTCAGACAGTTTTTGTGTTGTAGGTGACTATTTATATTCAGGAGATTTCTCCTCCTCACACAAAGGCTACTGGAGAGCTTGGATATCCAGAATATGGCAAAAGCAGCAATAAGGCCGTCTTGCCTTAAAACTGATAAAACTGAAGAAAAACATCTCTAACAAGAATAGACAAAAGAAAACCAAATGCTGACTTGTAATCCTGTCTCCTGTGAAGTCTTCCTCCCTCCTACTGCTTCCAGCACAAGCAGAACTATCTTGACACCTTGCAGAAACTTAGGAGCACCTGGCTGGCTCTCAAGGGTAAGTCTCAACTTGTCTATGAGTTCACTAGAAAAACACTAGCACGTTGTTCTTCCACCTGATATTTATTTTCAGTTTGCCTACAAAGACTCTGGTCAGTGCAGTTTCTGCTTCTCAGAAATTCCACCAAATAAATGCTGGTATGCTTGGCTTGCAACTTAAAGTGCCAAGTTAAGCAGCTGTCCTGAAGGTCTTGGGCTCCCTTGGGTGCCTGAGGTTTCTGTGTCCTTACAGAAAGAATAGAGAAGATGACAAAAATACATAGTCCTTTATTTTTCTCTTTTCACTGGTTTGTTGGTCTAGGGACAGCATGTACTAGTTAACAAGTTCTGCCCTTTGCTATTGTTATCCTAAATTGGTACTCTTTGGTCAGACAATTAGATCAGGCAAATAGAGGGCTCTGTTGTTAGGCTCCCTTTTAATGTGTATTTAGATTATGGGCAGCCTAAAAAGACTACTGTGGGTGTCTGGCTGTATCCATACAATAGGGTTCAGAACTACTTAGTCAAATTCACTTTTTTCCTTCCGGTCAGTAAAAAATATTAGGATGTTTAACAGAGAGGAAAGTGAGGGGTTTCTCACTAAACTGCAGTCAGACTTTTAAGGAGTGGTGTCTATGAATGAACTGGGGGAAGGCTGAGAAATCCTGCAGAAGAAAACTGCTTGGCCCTGAAAAAGAGGTGTGAGCGAAGAACCTTTCAGACATTGGCTTGCTTCTCACTCCCACTGGAGTCAGTGAAGATGTCTGTAATTGATTTCAAAGGGAGAAAACCATGCCAGCATTTGTACAGAAGTATTTTTTGTATACTTCAATATAAGGGACCAAAGTTCTGGCCCTTCTGTAGCTTATGTAATGGAGTAATCTCCAAGGAAAGGGAAAATTGGCTGCTATATAGACATGGAAACATTCATTAATCATTGGATCAGCACTCTAAACATTTCCTGTTTATATCCAGAGTGACAGTTCTTTAAATTATATTGCCAGCTTCAATTTGGCATTGATGTCTTATTTTGTAAAAACAAGCTGTTATCAAATTTAACAAAAATAGAACATTTTCCATGAAGAAAATTATTCTGAATGGCCTTTGGTTCAGATTGCATTTCAGAAAACAAACTTTCTTCAAAAGTTTTGATCCAGTCACCTCAGCCTGAAAAACTGAAGGGAAGCTGGTTGGGGAAAAAAAAAAAAAAGTTTTAAATTGGCCTGTATTGTCCACTTCAGGGGAAAAATAAATGAATTATTAAAGAGATGTGCAATTCTCTGGCTCAGGTCGTAGTAAACGAGCCTGTGGTGGATATCTTTCTAAAAAGAAACTGCAGTTGTACTGCTCACACACAAAAACATCCATTCTGATTATTGCTGTTTGTCTCTCCTGCTCTCGCAGAATTTCCATGATCAACAGTTCTTGCTGTCTCCCACCCCCAGCCCCCTAGACCTAAACCTACCTCCTTCTTCTCATGAGAACCCAAATAACACACAGATTTTAACATATTTCAAACCACTGCATGAATGTATAAAAAGATTTTGCAGGGAGAGAGAGAGCAGAAGGAAGAGGGGGAAGGAAAAAAGGCATCTGAAAGCTAAACCTTCTAATATTCCATTTCTATCAATTGTCTTCAGCATGACAAGGCCAGGCTTTTCACGCTAAATGCAGACTAGCAATTTCCTATATTAGGAAACAAAAAGCATTTTTGGCGCTGGGTTTAACTGGTGCAGAGTAGCTTTGTCTATGCAGTTAAGCAATTTTGCCCTCCAAGATGGGTTGGCTGTATCCAGACCACTAGCTGTGACTGATTCCTGGAAGCATACCTGGGAATTGTCTGGGAGACCCCTACTTGGCTTCAGCCGAAGCCATACCCCACTGTCCAGCTGCTTGAACAGTTGAACAGTGAAGGCAGTTGATCAAGAATCTTACAAGTTTCCTGGATCTGCTTAGTTTACTGGTGTGAAGACAACCTAGTTGTTCCCTGGACTGCAACCACTAAGGACACAAAAGAAAAAATGCAGTTAAAGTTTAAATTATAAAATATTCTGGGTTCTCTGTGTTTTAATAATGAAGTTTCATTTTGACAGTCTGATGTATCTCTCCTCTCCCCCTACACACCTAGCCAGGGAAGATCCTATATGGTAGTGGCAGTACTGGAAAGCTCTCTATTCCGTAGGGTTTTTAAATGAAGTGGAAAAGGAGTTTATGAGAGAATACAGTGAAGAATGCATCCAGCCTCCCAGTTTTTCCCTTGCCTGTGTGTTCCCTGTTCCTTGTTCCCTTAGCCATCACATCTGTGCACAAAAACACCATGCCCAAATATCAAACTCCCGTATCTCTCACCCCTTGGAAAACAGGTGGATGAGTAATTCACCTAAGGCACGGTTGGCTGAAATATAGTAAATACCAGAACACTGTGTCTGTTCGTACTTCTTATCTGTTCTGCTGTTTCAGCACATAAAAGAAACAGGCTTTAGTGGCACACAAACTTCTGATGAAAGTATGAGTCTCTTGTCATATTTTGTATGAAGTAATGGTGAATCTCAGAGTTTGGCTTGCAAGGTAAAAGGGTCTTTAGTAATCCCAGCAGAAAATCATTGATGCTCCATTGTTGTGGCATTTTTTAAATCAAGTCATAAACATTTCAACAAGGAAGGATGTATTCTAATCCAAGGAAATTATTCGCAGTGTAAGAGAAACAGTTTTAAATTCAATGGGTTATATCAAAAGAGGCTACAGAATAACTTAATCTAGTAGCCATTTGTGAAATTCAGGTCCCAGGATATGGCCAGCAGAAGAACTGTAAAACTTTGGCTTTTTGTTTGAGCTGTCCTGACATACATTACCCACAACAAAGCATTTGGCCTTTGCCTCTACAATACTGGCTTGTTCTGTGGCAGAGCCAGGAATGTAGGAATGTGGCTCCCAGCCAACCTGGTGGGGAGAGGAGAATGCCCTCGACCTGGAGGATTCCAGCTCTCTCCATGTCTGCATCTTTTATCCAGCTCTTTTGGCCATTTGGAGAGGGTGCTTCTCCATGCTGCCCACAGCTGCTGCTCTCCCTCCTGCATCTGCCATTCTCACACTCCCAGCCTGGGTGGTCGTGCTGGGTTTGTGCATTGTGGGCTAGCCAGGATGTGGCTATTGAAAAGGCAAACGTGGGGAAGGCCAGAGCCTGGCTATATGTGCATAATAGCAAGTCAGTCAGTGTTCACAGGCTGAGAATACCACAGTGTTTGAGCTAAGGGAAGCTCTTTGTTTGCTTTTCCTTGCGCTAGTGACTGGGTTACTTCAGCCTAATAGAAGGCTCTTTATTTTATTTTATGCTCTGTGAACCTGACCCGTCACAAATCAATTACAAAAAACTTATAGGTTCTTTCATCTTGCTCCTCCCAGGAAGGGCAGCTAAGAATAATTCATCATGAATAAATCTGATGGTTCCCAGAAGGCTGTTCGTAGTGAGTTTGAAGTTCTTCCTTCTGCTTCAAACATTCACTGAGAGTTGAGTTTCAGGTGAGGCGGTGGTAGTAGAAGAAAAGGTGTTTTACACTTCATTTTTACCAGTGGGCAATTTCCAGCTGTTCCTCTGATATACTCTGTAACTTTGGAAAGCATCATCACACAGGGACCTCCCAGGAGATAAAGGCAGTAATAACTGCAGAGCAGCAGGACTCCGGACTCTTACTTGACCCTTCACAGTTCTCCCTGGCATCTGAATGTACCAATTTCTGGGAAGTTTAGGGTTAAATAAGTGAGTATTTTATTCTGTTGTAAAGACTGTTAAAGGAACTGTTGTGAATTCATCCTGTGGCTGTGGGTCCAGATGTTAAAACTGACTGAGGGCCACCTCTAATTCTAAACTCAGTGGTAATCTACAGAGGAATTAAATTTATCAGCAAGAATTGAAATTACATCTTTTTCCAAAGCCTGTATTCTTTGCCTTTATATCCTTTTTTTTAATCATACTTTTATTGGGCCAGCAAATAATAACATTGTAATAACATCATGTCAGATAAGCCACTTCAAAACCAGGAAGAAATAAAAACTACAAATACTGAACTGGCAGAGAAGACGACCGCTAGAGATTGCCCAAATGGTGCCAGAGTGTCTGCAGACATTGCAAGGAGACAATGGGATACTGTAGAAGGGATAAGAACCAGCTCTGAAGGCAGGGTGTTTGTTCAGAACATGGAGAATCACAGCCTCTGAGATTTCTATTACATGTGCCTTATTTAAGGCCATGTTAAAAGAGCATGTACGTATCTAAAGAGTCTGGTTGAACCTATGGCATTTTAGATGGGAGATGGAGATGTAGGTGCTTTTGAGACCTTACAAGCCACTCACTATTCTACTGCTTTAAATACTTAAAGAGTTTGGCTTTTTGAGACTGAGGGGTGACACAATCAAAGTTGAGGATTGTGTAAATACTGAGTAGCCTCCATTCCTATTCACACTGATGGGAGTATGGAGATCCCCTGCCTCAGTGTTGCTTTGACCCATCACTTAAATACCTAGACCCAAAGGTAAGCTCTGATCTACATGAGATTGCTGCAACAAGTGGTGGTTTTTTGCCAGCTTTTTAATTTCCTTTCCACCTTCCGAGGGTGTCAGGAAAGCATTCTGACAAGCAATATACTGGGCACTGCAGAACTTGGGTTTAGGCCAAACAGATAGAAAAGAAGCAGGAAGGAGGTCAAAATTTCATTTCATCCCTTGATTAAATCCCTTTTATTTCTGAACCCATCTAGGAAGAAACTAGGTGGGCCCAGAAATCTCCATTTGCTGGAGAACCTGAGAATATTCTTCACTTCTGCTTATGAAACTGTACTGGAAATTTTTCTCATGCCATTGACTCTTGCAGGTCTAACACACTTCATGTCTCCAGGCTGAGAGAGGAGCCACAGTGAAGTTCAGGCTGAATAATGCAGATTGAAGAGATACCTCTAGGTGTCAAGGGTGGCTAAGTCCTAGAACCTCCATCTGTTTAGATGACTGAGTGTTATTTACTCCCAAGGCATAGGAAAGGGTAGTTAGTTCACTACCAACTACCAGTGCATAGTGAAGGAGATATGAACATTTGTGCAAGGAGAATAAACAACAAACTACCCACAGCAAACAACCTCTGACTCACCACATGGTTATTAGCTAACTTCTTTAACTTAAAATTTCCTCTTTGTTAAAGGGAGAGCACTGGACATTTGGAGTTTGTACATCCTTACATCATTTAATAGAGCTAACAAGGAGTGCTTAAACTCCCTATTGCAGCATGGACATCCAAGGACTGTCTGTCTTTTATGTTAATTCAAATACTTGTTGCTGCTTTGATTTTGTGCTTAGCCAGTCCCAATAACTGAGTGCAAGGAGAGAGCTGTTGCTAGCAGCTGAGAGCTGCTATTTGTGAGCAGGTGTGAAGATGGAGGACTTGGGCAAGAGAAGGAAACTTGATCTGTTGCCTTTCTTCTCAGCTTTGAAGAACCCATGTGATTTGTAACACATATCATGGTCACTTTATGAAGAGAAGTGGCAGCAAATCAGAGGGGAAAGGGCTTATACATGGAAACTAACACAAACACATGTATGTTATTTTGAAATTAATTGTGTGTGTGTATGTAGGCATGTGTGTGTGTGCCTGTGCACACACACACACAGGAGCGTGACATGTCTCTGCCAGGACAGGCAGGGAGGAATTCATAGCTGTCTACAACACAGATGTCCACAACTGAGCTAGTGACTCCACACTTCCTTACAATCAGTGGTGAGAAACAGGAACTTAGCAGAGCACAATTCATCTTATCATCTGCAATTAATCACCTATTTAAAAGGCTGTTTCTCGCCATTATCTGTAAATGATCAGCAATCCTTGTTGCAGAGGTGTAACATGAAGTGAGATGAATCCCACCTTTCCTGTCTGAGCTCTCTGGAGTACTCCACATGCAATTTACTGTATTATATGTTACTTAGTGCTCTTTGTGTGACCTGGGTGTTCACTTGCCAAAGCCAATGAGTAAACCTGATTTGAATCCAACTGAAAATTATAACAGATTTTTCCACACAACAGCCTCATTTTTTACTACAGTGGCATGTGTTTTCTTAAATACAATCTTAAGTCTAAGAGATCTTCAGGTTTTGAAGGGGTTTTTTTTAAATTAGTTGTTCATTGATCTACGTTATGATGTGATTGCACAGACAGTAGTGTTAGCACAATCAAAAGAACTCTGGACCATGCCATGGGACAAGAGGCAGGAATCTCTTACACTAATATTTTTGCTAAAGTTTCTGTTACTAGAAAGAGTGTGAAGAACTGATTTCACGGACAGTTGTTACAAGGTGAATGATTTTACTTCATCAGTAAAATAAGCAGAGTAGATATCTGCCTCCTGCAAACACAGCTGGCTAGAATGTTAGAGAGCACCCTCCAGGAGGAGTTAAATAAACTGTGTAATGTAAATGTTCACATTTCAGTAGCATCTTCATTGATCACAGTTTTATATGACATAATGGTTGCCCAAGACAGAGGGCTTGGAACTATATGATCTTTAAGGTCCTTTCCAACCAAACTATTTTGTGGTTCTATGATTCTATAAAGGTGCGTCTTGGAGATGCTCAGGGCAGTTCAGGTCCTCAAATTATGCAGAGAAAATGTCAGATGACACCAAACTGGTTATATATCCTTTGCTTATTCATACACAGACATAATGATATAGGTGAAAAAAAGGGATTCCTGAGATACACCCATATTCATCCTACCTAGCTTCAGATGCTGAGATGTCAAAGTCAGAAGTCCAACTGTTTTAAGTTACTGTCAAATTAGTGAAAGAAATTCTCTATTGGAGAAAGGGACAGCCCCAAAGATCAACCCAGATTTGGATTTAAATTGCTGTCTATATCTCCACTGATGATAAAGGGATCCCAGAATAAATAAGTACCAAATGCAGGTACTCTGGTTAAATGGACGAACATATTTCTGTTAGCACCTTAGCAGCCCTGTCAGGCATTCATAGGGTCTTCAGCAAGTCCATCTGGATTTGGTATGTCAAGGGAAGAGCATATTTTTCCCTAGTTACTCAAGCACGAGTTATCAGTTGCTGTGCTTGCTGATAATTTCAAGATCTCATTCCTGCAAGTGCTGACAGAGGCATGTGTGGTGCAGATCTAGGCTGTGCTAGCTAGAGGGAACAGTACTTACAAACAGTTCATTAGCTCCACTTGCATTAGGTGCTTACACAGCGGATGTTTACAGGCTGTCTTGGCTGGAGTTGGAACAGCAAGTGGTTGCTAGGAGGCGGAAATGGATTAATCTTAAACAAAAAGGAAGGCAAGAGAATCAGCTTTTGAAAGGGCAAGAAGGATGACCCAGGAAACTACAGGCCTGTCAGTCTCACTTCAATGCCTGGTAAGGTTATGGAGAAGATTATTCTGGGAGGTATTGAAAAACACCAGAAGGTCAATGCAGTCATTGCTCACAGCCAGCAAGCCTTCATGACAGAAAGGTCCTGCATGTGGAGAGCACTACTGTGTGCAGTGCTGGAGAGTAGACCACTGCATCAGGAACTGGAAGACACTTTAATCCTTCCTTCCACTGTAACTAAGAGGGAACTATACAAACCCTACCTCTTTCAGCATGTTTGGGATGGAAAACAGAATTTTAATGACCTCATAAGGTGCTCTTTGCTATTGCTGGAAATAAAAAGCCTTGTGCAGAAGTACTGGAGAGACCAGAGAAGGACCACTAAGGTAATTAACATATTAGATCACTGCCCCTATTAGGACAGGTTAATAGAGCTGAGAATATTCAGCATGGAGAAGGGAAGGCTCACAGAGGGATCACATCAACATGTATAAAACCTGAAGAGAATCTGTAAACAAGATGGAGCCAGGCTCTTTCCAGAGGTGCTCTGTAACAGACTGAGAGGAAATCAGCACAAACTGAAGCACAGGAGGTTCCCTCTGGACATCAGGAAACACTTTCCTTTTTTACTGTAAGGTTCACTGAGGACAGGAACAGGTTCTCTGGAGAGGGGGTAGAGTTCCCAGCCTTGGAGACTCTAATAGTCTACATGGTCCATGTAACTCTACATGGTCCTGGGCAACTGGTGACCAGCTTGAGCAGGGGGGGTGTTGGACCAGATGAACTCTAGAGGTCACTTCCAACCCTAACCACTGTGATATTCCATATATGTTAGCCTGGAGACCATCTGTGGATTTGTGATTGTCAAAACTCAAGGCAAGTAAGTTGCCCTCGCACATGCAAGAGGATGTTAGTGGGGAAGAGATCACTTCCAGCTTATCTTTGGATGTAGCTGTCCTTGCAAGCTGTTGAGGAACTAACACACATGACAGCACTAACATTTGCAGGAGGATTTTGGATCTATAGAGCTACATGCCTCCTATACAAGAGGAATAGTGGAGAAAAATTGTTTCATTGTTCCTGATACTTGTTTTTACACTCAGGAATCAGGTTCCCTTGGCATCTTTCCATCTCTGGAACCCATCTGCCAACAATCTGGTTTGGGTTTAGCTGACCTATAGTTTGCTTTTCATTTTAAATATCATAGACACACACACACAAAAAAGGCTAATTCCAGTACAGCGAGTAATTATTAAATAGATTTTCTTTCATATGTGGTGTGTTCATACCACGTGTGTTTGTTAAACACCTGGCCTATATCCTCCTACAGTCATGCTTGAAAGAAATCCTATGCATGCAGGTTCTTCCTCTTTCTCAAAAGTGGCAGCCTGGAATCCAGGACACATAGCACTGAGGAGTCCTGCTGGCTTTTGCAAGGAACCTTAGATACTTTCCATGCAAATTCATCAGATAAATAATAAGCCATAATTTTCCCTACTTGGTAGGAAAAAATAACTTTCATAAAACTTTCAAATAAGTTGACAATCTATTTGTTTGGACTCAACAGGATAAAAGAGATCATGTGAAAATGACCTAAGAAAAAATCATTTTGGGGACCCTGGTATGAGTAGGTTTCTAACTGAGCTGAAGCAGAACACACATAGTAGAAGATCTCAGATTCATGTGGGTGAAATAACTCTGCAAGTGGTGGACCCAAACGATCCTGGCACAGCACAGTTCTGCTTTCACTGCCAGTTGCAATCAGAAGTTACAATTCTCATTCTCCTTAGTCATAACTGCATCCTCTGCTAAAACACAACTTTTTCAGCATGATACGCATACCATTTCCCAAGCAGTTGTGGTAGGGTTCCCTAATATGGAAGGTATATTTGAACAGTGGGCAGAAAATGAAAATGTTATGTGGTCCAGAATCCTCTGTTTTCATACCTTATCCTGTATATATATGAAATGTGCCAAATTGGTCTCTCTGTATGAACTGAGCATTGTACAGTAACTATAATTTGTGTAGGGTAAATGCTTCCTGTTGGTATTTTAAAGCATACAGAGGCAGGCTTAAAATAATGCACCAGCCCAAGAAGTTCTTTAAATAGCACAGGAAATTTGATGAACTCTGAGTCCACCAGTGACAGCACAGGAAAAGGAAAAACAGAGATCAGATAAGACTTTGGTAACAGGAATGACAGTGGGATTATATTCCTCCAGAGGTTATCACAAGCTTGATTCTGATACAGGTAGAATATCACTAATAAAGAGGATATTCTACCAGGATGGGTTATACTCTCCTAATTGTGGAGTTGTTTCTGCATCAACAGACAGAAACCACATTTACCCTGGTTTTGGTGGCTTGTATATCTTTAATGATATTCTTCTAGAGAATTAAGGAGAAAAGTGAACAGTGAACAGTGACTTGTGGAAAAGGTCAGCATGGGAACATTTTTTGTCCTCTTGTCTTGCCTGAACATACTGACTGCTAGAAAAACTCTTGCTGTCAGACACCATGCTTGGTTACAGTTTTAATTATAGTCCTACAACTAAAATTATAACTAAAACTGAATACACTAAACTAAACCTATAACCAAAACTGTAACTTGGTTACAGTTTTAATTATAGTCCTCCACATTGGGAGGAGGGGGCAAGGGAGGGAGGAGCCTTTTTCTTATGGCTGGCACATTGCTGCTACTAACAGTTACTCCAGAGCCCATCTCCCTCCCTCTCATCTGTTGATTTATGTGGGTGTTGCCACACAGAATTACTTGATAATCTCATTATATCTAATCCTGTTTACTCCTACAAAGGAGACTGGCAGAGCTCCCTTGTTTTCCTATTTCTTTTTTCCTTTAGTTATTTTAGAAATCTTCTCTATAAAGCATGGACTTTCAGGGTGAATATTTATCCTGTTTACTGTCCTTAATTACAGACTCATCAAATTCAGCACCCTGCCCTATCTCTTTCAGTAAATATTTTCTTTGAGCAAAGCATCAAACAAACATTAGCTGTAGCTCGTCTTATGTTCAGTTCACATAATTGCACTATTCTGATGCAAAGCTTCTCAAATGACATTTTGCATCTATATTATCTTTTATGCCTTTAAAAAGTTCTCTCCCTTACAAGGTTTCTTCATGGGCGAAGTAGACTAAAAGCTGTAAATGTCTACACATATTTTTGGTACTTGAATACTAAGGTGCTTATTAAGGTAGATTCACTTAATTCAGGATATTCCTAAAGCATAGGGAATCTCAAGTATTGCTTTGGTGACTAGAAGCCCTTAACAAAGTAACTAAAAGCATGTAAATGTTGTTGATATGAATACAGTCATTAGGAGCATGCCCATAGTAAACATAAACCTAGCAGTTGTAAGGCAAGATGAGAATGTAACCACATCTACCCGTTTACCTTTTTAAGTGCTGAATGTAGTTAACAATAGCATGCTTGACTTGATAAAGATTTCCATAGACAGGCTTAGTAATTTTTGTTTTACCTATTTAGTGCTTGTGAAATGTCCTAAGGAAAATGAAGACTTTATCCTTATTTATATAACCTAGACAGTGAACAACCCATTTCCTGAGTTTGTTTTAATCAAATAATCCCATTCTGAAGTGATGACTTCAAAAGTACTGCAGTGCACCCTATTTACCACTATACAAGGTTTTAGTGGAAAAGAAGGCACACAATTTCCTAAAGATTACTTTTTTACAGTTCCAAAAACTATATTACAGTTAATTGTACTGTAATTCTTCATCATTAGCAGTCATAGAATTTCTATGCTAAATGGGGCAAGAATTGTAGGGGAAAGTAACATCACATTGTTGGCTCAAAAAAACCAGATAAGCTTTCTGGGCATGGAACAAGAACAGTTCCTCTCAAAAATCTTACATTCAATCTTTTGGACTAAGATGTTTGTAAGAAGATTATTTACAGCTTAAGCACTAGATATATCTTACTTTGTTATCTACTGTACTTGAGAAAACAATTTCAGCATAGTCACACACAAGCCACGATTCCATCAACTTTCAGCATCCAGTATTTCAAGATTGCCAGCCCAGAACTGCCACACTAGGCATTAGGCATTGCTGATCCTTTTATTGCATTCAGGAGCACATTGAGGTGTTGATAAGGATCTCCACCAGGAAAGTTTTCAGTCTAAGTAGGAATGATTATCTGATTGTGACAATGCAGAATCTCACTGAGGAGGGGAAAGAAAAAGGTCTTAGCACAGCCTCTAAGTTACAGAACCTAAGTTATGAGAACAATTAAGTTCCTGTATTTTAGGGCCCAAATTTCAGTGCCATGTTACACTAGGAGCATCTAAAATCAGTTGCTATGTAGCTGTTTATCTGCTTAAAATCACTGTGTTTGATTTCCTGCCTTTAACATTTCTGAAATTTCCACCATCAGGCATTAGGCCTCTCTATTGACCTTCACTCAAAAATCAGATAGTAAGAGGAAGTTCCTGTAAATGGAAAAATTGGTTTTACATCCTTGCTCCAAATCATTTAAAGAAGACAGATTTCAAATTGGGTCCTGCCATCCCCCATCTGAGGTCTCCAGTCACTGCCCTCTGAATTAGATGTTTTAGACTGCTTACATTTTTCTGCTTCTCATAAAACACTGAAGTACCTGCTGGGAGGAGGGATAGGAATCACAGCACTCCAGAATTGTGTCCTCAGCATCAAGACACAGAAGCAGTTCTCTTTTTCTTGCCCAAAGGCTATTTCAAAGTTTGCATTGAGATAACTTCTACAGCAGAAATAGAAGACAATTGCCCCATTTGACATATGAAAGATCTGCTCTCAGATTTGAACCAGACGAGAGCCCAGGTCACAGGCTAAGTGTTTTAATTAACAGGCTGTAAGTTATTAATTGAGACTTTTTTTTTCCATGAGAACAACTTATCTGGACACAAATTGATCCAGCTGAGATTCTGATTCACAGAAATTGGAGGTATACACACACAAGCTTCCTCATCATGTGATAGGAAACACATCCCACTAAATGATGCCAATTGTGAGGGAGAGGGAGGCTGTGACCAGTGCTGTCAATACACATACTCTTATTGTTTCCTCTTAGGCAGCTCTAAGCTCCAGTACTCCCGGGTCTCTGTCAGCTACTGAACCTCCAGTTCTTGGTTTGCCACATGCAAAAGATGCTTGGAGTTCAACCAAAGCCTCTTACTTTTATCTAGGTGAGAAGAAGTTACTCATTCACAATGGTGAACGTTGTAGTAGAATTCACCACCAGTGATGTTCTCAAAGATTTACAGCTGTAGAATTATGTAAAGCTGAGCCCAGACCTAATTTCCATGTCAGTGTCTTGCTCTTTTCCTCTACTCATCTGTTTCCCTATAGAAATGGTTCTTAAAGTACAGAGGCCAGATTTGCAATCAAGTATATCCTGTGGTTGTATTATTGTATAATAATTTACCATAAGAATCCATTAGAAATGCACCTATTGTAATGGCACAGGAAGCATCTCAAGTACTTACCCATTTCCGAATTTTCCTCAGTTTCCCTTGTTTCTCTCCTTTAAAATTTAGAAAGCTTTTATAGCACAGAATGTGAGCAGAGTATATTCCCTGGGTACTTCAGGATGTTGGCCTCTGATGTAAAGGCTTTTTGAGACAGCTGCTGTTCCTTCTGCTGCCTTTCTTGCCAATGCCAGTCTGTTTACCTTACCTCCCTTTGCTTTTACCTGTAGGAGTCTTGCAGAACTCTTCACAGCTGGGCAGTTAAGAAGCAGAGCCAAGAAAAGACTTGAATATCTACTGCAATTGACACCTGGGTGACAAACACATAGAGAAGCTCTCCATGTGCAACTTAGGTGTGTAAGTTGGTTCAGGCTGCAGAGTGCTTCTGCAGTAGCAGAAGACTTTGTAGTCTTCTCTATTGCACTAAGTCACTATTAGTTCTGAGATAATACTCAACAGAGCATTTCAGAATAGAGCTATGCTTTATTCTAAAATCCACCTGTGTTCAACAAAGAAACTTGAGTTAAAAAATGCTTATATAATTTGCCGAATCAATCCTTCACAAGCAGCCTGATTTTACCTTTCACTTCTTCTCTTCCTATTCCGTTGTAGCTGTGATCCTGGCATCTCAACAGCAGGAAAGAGTGGCTGTGCCCTAAGAATACAAACAATGGAATTTGAGGTAAAAACATTCGGAGGAGAAATTCTAAGTCATTGTTTCCTTTTATCAGTTAAATTAGATCTACAGTGGCAATACCACCCTGCAGATATACACAGACACAGATATGCAGACAGATATCCAGAGAAGGGCATTCATACTCTTTTTACTTAGCAGGCTACATAGTGATTTTTTGCTTTACAGGAATTTCCACAGACTTCTAGACATGACATTATGAGAGCATGCTGTCTTTTGCCTAAACAGTTGATTTTATTACAAAAAAGGAATATTGGAATAACAACTGCTGTAGAAGACTATGCCTCTTCTTCTGACATAATAAGTGCTGACAGAAGGAGCATGAAAATATATTTTCTGTTAAATGTCTCAAAATCTATGACAGCCACATTTAGTGTTGTGTTTGGGCTGTAAATCTCAGACAAGACAAGCAATAGTTTAATTGATATAAACTTCTTGATGAGTGGTGCCATGAAGATAGAGATATAATTTACAGGTGGTTCTCCCAAATGGAGGGAAAGGTATCCAAGATTACTTCTGCTTCTTAGGGAGGATCATCACTATTTATTTTAGCACCAATGGTCAGAAGGAGGAAGAAAGTCAAGGAGGATAAGATTATGTCTCTCTATATCACCACTGATATGTTATCAATCCTCTGAAATTATATTCTCTATTTTTATAATCCTTGAAGGAAAAAACAAGCAACTGTCAGTACCTCAAGCTCGTGGAGCATCCTGAACATAGGGAATATAAAAATGTGCTACCAGCAAAGAAATCTCTAAAAACTTGCAAGATTAATTCTGCCCGATTGTGAGAATGGCCTTCAATAATATTGCAAAGTGTGGTACCAAATAGTGATGTATGGCTCCAATAAAAAAGTAGCAAAGGAAGATGTGGAAAACAGGGATCTAATGTTTATTAATTGGTTTTGTCACAGTTAAGGATACAGCTGAATAGCACAAAAATGTTCTTAATAAAAAATGTACAAGCATATCTGTTTATTGATCATGTAGGGTTTTCAGGATTTGGTGAAACAAATGAAGCAAGAGGAAAATGCATATAATGTGGGAGTATTTTATGAGAGCTATAACACATGGAGACAAGATCAGCTGTGAATGTGATAGCAAGAATGCAGTTATGGATAGAGGGAGAGAGGGAGGGAGGTTTTAGTGACTTTCTCAGTGTAGGTGTGTTAAAGATAGCTGAGCTGTTTGAGGACTATAAGTTTATAAGAGATTTAAAAGGCAGTTTAAGCTCTCATCAAGAAAAAAGAATGAAGTGTGGGGAATTTTAGAACCAAATAATTGTAAGAGAGATGATGGAAAGAACTTTGTGGGATGGTGGGATAAGATAGATTAAAGACTATAGAAACTGACTTTGTTGGACTGTAAATAGTTTTTCTCCAGCATTTTTTAGAAAGTGTTGAAATAAGCAGTAATAAATGTCATAAAACTTCCTACTCATTGTACCCATTTGCAAAATTGTATATACATTTCCCTTACACAGAAGAGAACAGCTAAATAGAAATGTGGTTTCTGGAAAATAGGAGTGGGAGTACACAGAAAGACTGACTTCGTTGTGTCTTCTTAAGATGTCCTGGGAATCATAGCACAACTATAAAATTTTCTGGAGGAACAAAAATTAGGTGATCTTCACTAGTCCCTCTGATGTCACTAGTAATTTTGGTGCTTGCAGCACAAAGAAAATAAGATACAAAGGATAATTGGAAAGGAAGTAGAAAGAAAACTGGGACTTAAGGTAAATGAAGATAAAGTCAACTCAGATAAGAGAATTTTAGACAAGCTTCTTTATCAGTTGATAATTGTAGAGACCAGAACATTGGCAGTTAAAGTACCTCAGAGTATTGACAATCAGAATTTCAGTGGGAATACTGAAATTATTATCAATCTGAGAAGGTAAATGTATTAGGAACACTTGTGTTACTTTATTTTTAAATCAGAATACCAGAGATTAGAATATACCAGACAATTTTAATTCATCTTGTTTTATATAAAAGTGACACTTCATCATTTACTAAAGAGACAAATAAATGAAATAACTTCAGAAATAAAATACTGCTCAGGCATGTGTGGGTAAGAAAATTAATTACGAATAATGGGGGGGTCAACAAAGAACATGAATAGTAATTTAATTCCCATAGCTTCAGTGGTAAAAGTGTGTGGTTAAGATGACACAAGGCAGACCAAGAAGCATCTGGGTAAAGCTCTTCTGCTGCTGCTTGAGGCTGGTCAATCCAAAGGATGCAAAGTGGAAACACTAAGTTAGAACTGCACTCTTAATATGTGTGACCAGCTACACAAAAAAATGTGCCCTAGAAGAAGGAGTTTGGGGCAAACTGAGGAGCCATGAATCATTATGTTCTCTAAATCCATGAAGGGGGGAAGGCAGTAAGTATGTGGGAATGAAATGGACCACCAGCAGAGATTTATGCCTCGCAGGCATAGCCATATGCCATAGGAGACAGGCGCGTAACAGACAAGTACGTTGTGATTACAGTCTGCCAAAAGATGAGCAGCCCAGATCCTAAGCCATGTCACCATTTACATCATTCCTGAGTTTACTCATCTAGGTCTCAAAATAAACAAAGGAGGAGCCTTATATTTTAAGTGGTTCTACTTCAGCTTAAACAGAAGTTTGGACATATTCCCCGTGTCAAAAAAGATGAGGGGCATGTCCAGCTCCCGGTGTCTCTGAGGCAAAAGTGAGCTGTGCTTACCATGCACACTGTACTGCTGGGCTGGCCACACAGACAGGATTGAAAGTAAAAACAAAAGTTGAGATGTAGCTCTCTGCTAATTTGTTATGTGCTGCAGGAGCTCATCTGCCCAGAATTATCAAGCAGTCTTTGGATTCCAAGCCAGATTTAATTACCATTATGAAGGAAAATCTTTCCCACTTATTTTCTGGAGACTCTAGCTTTTTGCCTAAGTATTTGAAAATACACCAACTTCTGCCCTGAAATACACAGTAGTGAATAATAATGTTCCTGGTTCTTGCATTTAAAACATTATGCCTGGTGCCAAATAATACCTCAGTAGCAATATGAGTTATGAAGTTACATTGCAGTTTTCCTAATGCAACCATGTCACATGCCCAAAATTGGGAAAAACAGTGATTTTTCAACTTCAAGGGCATGAGTAACATTCGGATGCTCATGCTTAAGGATGCTTTCCAATTATCTAAAGCAGGAGTGTATAAAGTGTCCTTGTCCACTCAAATGCAGCTGATCACTATTGATTGCCAAACTCTTTATTCCGTATTCTTTCATTAAACCATTGAGGAAAGTGACACCTTTGGGCTTGGAAATCTAGAGAAGGCTATTTCCCTCCTGTAAGTGATTTTATAACAGAATTCTTTTTTAACTTAACCTTTGTGCTAGGTTTTATCTACAATTGAATACAGAAATAAAAGATACACTAATGTTTTCTGGAAAGATTTAGAGGCACAGAGCAAAGATAAATTACTTTACAAATATCTTCCAGATTTGAAGACAGAGTGCATTAAATGTTACTATAAAAGCTGAAGCGAAGTTGAAGCTAAATCTATATTTTAAGAATACAAAAACAACTTTGTGTGAGTCACTGTGGACACAAAAGCAACCACAAAATCTGTGCACAGTCTATACAGTGAGCTTCACATGATTTCCAAAACCTTTAATTTCTGTTGGTTAGGAGAACTAAACACATTATTTAAACAAAATGCTATGGTTTTGCAAACTTTATGCTTTGCAAAAATGGAAAAGTTACTGAAGACATTAACTCTTCCGTGCTGTACAAATGTGGGAAGGATGTGCACTACTGAAAACTTGCACAGACCACCTTGGAAATGGGTGTATGAACTATTGACCTGGGCTGCAGAGTATTCTTTGAAGAGAAGGAATATTTTCCAGTACATTTTTTATAGTTTAGAGCTTCTCTTCTGGTTGTATTTCAAGATACATTTTGATGGAGTAAATATTTTATTTATTTCAGAAGAATTAGATGCCTAGTTGGTACTAGACAACTCTGACCCCTAGTATGTCCACAGACTGATTATTTTGGCTGTTATCATCACTGAATCACTAAAATTCCTCTTTGTGCAACTTTTATCACCTACTGAGAACATATCATGGATTTTCTGCAGGTACTTCTCCAGGTTAATGAATCTATATTAGTGAATAAAGTTTTCTGGCTTCAGAGTCCAAGGAATTTATCCAAAGCCCACTGAATTCAAAGGAGCTTTTCCATGACAAAGATTTAAACAAAGTCTTTAGTATTAACATGAAATCCTGGAGGGAATGGTTGCTGTTCTTAAAGACATATTTTATCAATACCAATGCTGTTGTGTTGTCAGTGGTGTCAATGCCTTCTGTGGAAGAAGACTGGTGAGAAAGCCATCATTAACATACAATATTTTCTTAGTTACTCTGCATGAAATGAAGAAAATAAAAAGCCTGTCATAACAGTCTTCTAAAAAAAATAAATTACTCTTAAATGGCTTCTCTTTTGCATGTGGTATGAGCACAAGTTAGTGAGGATGACATCACTGAAAATAAATAAACAGTATAATGAAAAATCTGGTGCCCCTAAACATTAGTAGATATTCTTATCACCTTCTCTCCTATTTGACTGAGTCATGAGTGTGCTATCCCTTCTCTTCACAAGGGGAATGAAAATCTTCCACAGATATTACAGGAAAGCCTATATAAATTTTTCTGCACAAGTCAGCAAGACAGTGTGAACTGGAAATGTCATGGGTACTTTGAAGTGTAAATGCAGCTCTCTTTTGTGTAGACTGTAGAGAAACTAGTGACCTAAAGTGTTCTACACATTTGGTAGGAAACTGCATATACAAAGCAGGTATTCCTTAAACAGTGTGTGTGACACAGGCAATCCATGTCTCTTTTTACCCCTGTGAAAGCCAAGTCATTCTATAGAAAGGCTTCAGGTATCACCAAGCAGGAAAAGACCGCAGTAATTCAGTAATTGTAGCACTTTGACAGACTAAAGGAACTCTGGTTCTGGATCTGCTTAAAGGGCTATTTATGTTAAACAGTGAGGGGCAGATTCAGAGCACAGTCCTCGCAGCAGGGGTTAGAATTCAGATCTCCCCTTCTCATGACAAGTATTCAACTTAATACATTCTAGTAGGAATCTGGAGAAATCTGTGTTGTTCTGGTTTTATATTGGCTACCTTTTGCAATAAGAACACTGACTGAAGGCACTTGTGCTCAGTGCTCAGAGAATTAGTTATGAAAGCCAAATGCTCAAGGGCGAGGCTATGTGTGACTTTGAAGCGCCTAAGAAGCAGATACTGGAAGCCAGACTTTCCAAAAACTCTTTCAAAGCCTCTTCCAGCCCCAGTTCTGTTTGTCTCTCAGTAGGCACAGGAAAATAACTCACAGCATCTGAAACAGAGTAATTTCCTGTGAACTAATACTCAAAACTGTAAGCCTACATTCATGTTATGTTACTATATGTATGACCCTCTTACTTACAAATTCTAGTCTGTTAAGGACGAGACTGTCAGAAAATTATACAGATACTGTTCAGAGTGCAGGAGGAAATATGCTGAAATAGGTCATTATTTGGCCATCGTCTATGTAATGCAGGGGCCAAAAATGTTGAAAAACAGATTATTTCTCCCTGTGTATATTAAAGAAGAAAAGGTTACCCAAGGTTTTCTATGCATTTGGCTCAAGGATGCTGCAATATGAGAACATGTGATTTGTTAGGGAAATCCTATGTGACTCCTCTACAGCAGCTAACCAAGTAAACAAGAAGTGAGCTGGAACTTTCTGTACAAGGACATTTACTGGAATAATTCGGAAGCTTTTGAATATACTCAAGCTTCCTCGGGAGGTTCCATCTGTTGCTGCAGGCATCATCTCTTAAACAAATGAACTTTGAACAGCTCACAGTTTTCAGATCAAGGACTCCAGAAAAGGTTTTTCATCCCCTTACAAGTTCAAGGTCATGTTACCATTGTCACTTCTATGTGAGTGGATAGACTTTTACAAAATATGCTCTAGACTTTTATTTTTAATGGGAAATTAACATCATAAACATAATTTAATAAACCTTTCATCATAATGATCTTGCTGATAATCTTCATGTATAATATGAGTGTCTTTAAAAGGCTTTTTTTTTGCATATCTCCATGTGTGGGTTTTCAGACGTTCAAGCTGGCACCTGACTGTGTTACTAAATATGAAATGATTCAAAAATTCTGATATTATTTAAGCCTGTATCTATGAAAATCACCAGTGCATTTCTTTATTTGACTCCAATGAAAATCATATGGGATCACTAAATACTGAATGCTCAAGTCTATCATTATCAAATTATGTCACTCAGGAGAAGTCAGTGCTAATATGTCTTAAAAAATCACAAGCAGATGATATAGAAAGTAGGATTATTGCTGAAAAAAAGAAAAAGAAAAGGGAAAAAAAAAAGAAAAGCTGACCAAAGCACGTCAGTTCATTCTTACAAATTATTTTTATTCTGCACTGAAATTTCCAGAGGTACATCAAGATCTTGACAGTTTCTGTAACAGAATATGGACATTTAATAATTGTTAAAAATTATTTTGAAATAAATTTTGTTTGTTTTAATATGAAAATGCCTGTAGTCAGAAGTTGGTGACAGGTGCATTTGGGTGCATTTGCCCCTCTTTCACTCCCCCTCTGTTTTTGCTTGGTTTTCTTATTTAAGCATTTTCACATTATTTCAGAAGGGGATCTCAACTCAAAACTGTTGGTTTATGATTGCAGAAATAAATATCAGCAGTGAGTGCTCATCGATTTTTAAATTCATCTCCTTGTCTTTACAGTGATTATCCTGTTTTGCTGAGATCAGTGGCAAAAGCACAACAATATTTCATGAGACTTCAGTAACCACTGGATTTGTAAATCTGTGGCCACTGTCCTGTGAGTAATCTTCCACCTTTGCACCTTAACCACTACAGCCCCACACTTTCCAATTATTGTTTCAAATACAGAAATTGCCTGTGAAAATTACTTCTCATGTCATATATGCTGCCATTTCTAAATCATTTGAGTGAAGCAGAGCAAAACCCCGAAATCTCTTCAAAACAGCTTATACAAGACTTATTTGTAGATGAAGAATGGACACCCCGTATTTAAGTTTTCACTTCAGTTGCCTGCTGTTTGGGCTGTCGTATCAACCATTCAGGTTGAAAGCAAAACATGACATTGAGCAGCTGTTCAGTGTTCAGGAGTTATACTTTGTATCTAGGATATTCCTAAGATTCATGTATCCTATCATTCCTGGTAGTTTTTTATGAGCCTTACAGTTAACATTTCCTCTCAGGTCCCCCACTTTATTTGAGCAACTAACAAAATTCAGGCTGTTGTAGATGATTCATATTCAGAGAAGAAGGTGGTGACAGAGTCAGACATTTTGTGTTGTACCCTAGTTTACATGCAAAGACCCCAGTAAGCCTGTGTTCCTGCATACATCAACCTGTAACAGCTGGATTCTCTTCCTCTGCTCCTAAGTCCCTGCTTCTTTCAGCCAGCACTCACAGGAGCTCACATCTAACTTTCTGTTGCTCATGGCAAGTGCTTCTGCAGTGACTTCTCCTATTTTCATGCTACTTTCTCTTCCTGCTTATTTATTTGTTTGTTGGCCACGCTGACCTTCACAAATATGTATCAGAAAAGTCCTCCTAGCAAAAGTTTGGGGTAGAGAAAATGCTTTTTGCTGTTTTTTTATAAAATATCAATAGACTCTCACATTCCCTGGACAAATATTGGTTTCAGTTCTGTTATTCTGAAGCAGTGGGAAAATGGGTACATGTCTTAAGGATACTGGAACACCCCAAGACAGTCCTGTGACTTCACTGGGAAACCAAGAAAACAGTATTTTATATGTCTTTTGCAAACCTGAGAGATCAGTGCCGAAAGACGTACTTTGTAGAGATTCCAAGCTCCTGTCATCAAAATCATGTCAAGAGGATCACACTCCAAAGAGCATCGGGGAGGTAGAGACTGCTGATGCCAAAGGCAGCTCTACATGCTTTTTTATTTGGTTGCATTTTCTCTAGTCTGAATCTGCATAACTACTCTTGCTTTTCACAAGCCATCATGACCTTGGATTTTGATGGATGAAGGAGTCATATAACAATAGTGTAATGGAGGTCCTCTTCTGTTCATAGAATGTCACAGAATCTTCATTATCTAAATAATTTTGGATTATTTTAGATGCTCTAGGTTCATTCTTCAGAACTTATTAGGCCTAAATAGGAGATTTTGAAGGTCACAAAAAACATAGACTAGAAAAGTAAAATGTTGTGGAATATAGTCCCTTGGTAGAGCATTTGGTGCCCCTCTGAGTTTTGTAAAACCAAACTAAATACTTTTATAATAATAGATCAAAAAGAACATAGAAAATTTAACAGCCTGGAAGAAAAAGAATACAAAGCTTTATAACAGAAGTGATATGTGAAATGTGGATATTGATTGCATTTTGGATATAGATTGATCAGCAATTATTACTTATCAAGATTATTCAGAAGCCTCCCAATGTTGTTTCCCTTTTGACTAACAAAAGAAGTTTTCATGCATAAAACCCTTCTTCAAGAAAAATCAAAATGTATCAATTTTGAAACTTGCAAATATTATTCAGTGTTGCATTAATTTCAAAAGCAAAATTGCAAAATCACAAATTATGTGTTAATTACATTTGTTTCCAAAGCAAGCATTAACACAGACCCTTTAAACATCATTAATTGGCTTTTAGGAATAAAATTATGGGGAAGAAAGAGTCATAGTGGTAAAGTAACAATCTTTCTAGTGATAATGCCACTACAGCTTTTCTCTTTGCTCTGTTCATCTTTTTCAGAAAAAGTTTTGTGAGAGTATAGGTCTTACGGTATAGAGCTCTTTTCCCACTGAAACTGACAGCAAAGTTTTCAAAGGCCTGATATGCTCCTGAATACATCAAAGACAAGGGATTTGTCACTTGGCCTGGCCCGATTTTATATTAAACATACATGCTAGTAAATATGGAGCCGGTTTATGTCGCTTGATAAAATTTAACATTTACATAGTTTTATCTTTCCAAATAAAATGTAACATTTACATAGCTTTATCTTTCCAAACTGCTGTAAGCTGCAAATGACTACCTAAACACAAATATAACCCTTCCTCTCTAATCTTTAGAGTGCCATGCTTCCCATTTGTTTGCAGTACAGAGATTTCCTGTGAAAGTTATTTCTCTGTACAGTGCTGAAATTAGAGGAGAAAATTTAAGGCATCTCTGGGAGGCTATTTAGTGGGTTCGTTCTGCAGCTTGTGGTTTATCTCAAAAGGTAAGAATAGCATCACATTTGGTCAGTGACTGCTGCAGGATAGAATGAGGGGGCTAGCTCCCTGGAAATTTCTATGACGCTTGGCACCACAGACTAGATCTTCACAAGAAAGTGCTAGAGTAGCTTTTAACCAGCTTCAGAATCACTAAACAAAAGAGCAAAGGAGAGGAGAAGGGAGAACAACAAGAAAAAAACACTATCCCATCAAAACAAGAAGAGAAATAGAGAGACAACAGTATTTGCAAAGCTGTAGTAGTTAGCAAAACTATCATTTTTTGGTGTTTAAGGTAAGACTGCCCCCAGATTTTCTCTTCTAAAACTGAAAAGCTTGCTTCTGGGTCAATCTGAGACTATGCTGAGTAGCTCCCTTTGGAAGCAGAGTTATTGTTGTACTTCTTACCAGCTGTGAGAACCCATCCCACAGGCCAACTGGTACAAATTCCCCCTGAAGCCTTTGGTACACTCCCTCTTTCTGGAGTTGGAGCCAGTTGCACTACCAGAACAGACTTCACATCCATATGCAATAACAGCAGCCTGCAGTCTCTTTGGCAACCTCTTCTTGCCAAAAAAAGCAATGATTTATGCAACCACTGTCATCTGTGCAGCATATAAGCTTATCTCCTAATACCAGAGCCTCTCTCTGGGGTTGTGGGCACTGGAGCTGTGAAATGCTTGCTCTGCTATCACTGCAGGATAGTGCTGCTCTGTACTCCCAGCTGGAAACAGAACAACCAGCCCTTAATTCCCGAGAGTCACCTTTTCCCGCTGCTGCAGAGCTTTGGTTGGCGCATACCCATGGCTACTGTGACTCCAGCCTCCTCTGGATTTGGGAAGGATAGGGAGAAGTTTTACCACTTGGACGTCAAAAGAAAATATGTTAATGGCACAGCTTGCATTAGTGTCGAAGAAGTGGGAGTTTCAGCACGTCTTTCTGTCCAAGCTTTCTCTTCTGCAAGGGGGAGGAGTCAGGCCATTCTGAAATAGCTCAACACAAAGGGTTGTGTTCCCGTGAAGTCCGGGAAAGTGGTAGGATTGCACAAGAGAGTTGTCAAGGTTGCTGCCTGTAATAAGGGACAGGGTGAATCATAGTGTGACTGTCACGGGCAAATAGAAAATTTCTTCCCAGCTTTCTGAGAAAGCTTCACTGTTCTGTGTGAAAAACGCATGGTTTCTGCACCCGAATACAACGAAAAAGAAAAAAAGCATGCCCCGGAGCAGGGACCAGAAGTTTGCACTTCCCACTCCCTCCCCAGGCACTACTGTTTGCACAACCACCTTCACTCCTGCTTCAGCCCTTTCTGCCTCCACTGCTTCCCTTTTGGTTTTTAAGGGATGTCCATGCTTCAAAATCAGAGTGGACAGTGCCCTCTAGCCTAAGGAGGTGGCCAGAGCACCCTGGGGGCACGGAAAAGCCTCTGGAGCACCCCTTCCCATTGCACTCCAGCTCTTCCACTTCCCAATCAAGCCTTTAAAGCCTGTATGTACACTTCTGATGGCATTTGTTGTTTCTCTGTTGTGACTAGAGAGAAATAAATTTCCCTGGTGTTTAAATCCAAGAGAGGGTTTGAGGGCCACAAATGCCAATTAAGTGAGGCTTGAGTAGAATTGTTGAGTAGGTAGGGCAAGACGTGACACAAAAGATTGATGTTAATACTATCATCTCCAAAGCCAAAAGAGACTCCATCTAAATGTGACTTCACACAGTGTGTATATTTTACATCTTAACAGGCTGAAACTTTCAGAGTACTCCTTGGTATCAGTTTTGCCAACTACAGGCATGAGAAGGAAGACTGCATGTAAGGTCAGGGGTCTGGAACAAGGCATGGTGGAATTGCTGCCTGTTGGTACACAAAAGTCGAAAGACAACAAAACCTCAGCTTACAGAGCTGCGTGGAGGAAAGCAAAACTGAGAAAACAAAGGAAACAACAGGAATTTCCGTTTGGCTAGAACGAGTGCTCTGTGCTCAGCAGGTTGCTTCCTGTGAGCCTTTTCCTGTCTTCACTAGATGCCTATGTTGATTTTTTATTATGCATTTTAGGTTCAGCAGAGAGTGTGTCAGGTCCTTGACTTTTAAGTTTGCAATTTGCATTAAAGCGAAGGAGAGCTAGCAGCCTATCCAAGTATGAGGAACAAAATGCCAAATGCTGCAGTGTCTATACATGTCTGTCAGGCTGCATTTCACAGCAGCTCCATGCATTAAACAGGGAACAGGCACAGGCTGAAGAGGCACTCAGTACTTAGAGATTGCAACAGCCAGCATGCCAAAACCAAACACCCTTATTGGGGCTTCAGTGAACTACCTCTAAAATTGCAGTTAAGAGCCTAAAGCTTCTGGCATGTATGTATTCCTCAAAGTCAGGTACTCCTCCCAGGCAAGTTAGTTTCCCTGTTCCAGTGGGCATCCAAGTGAGTTGGTTATAGAGTTTTGTGCAGGGTGAGCACTGCTGTCATGCTCAGATGCAGGCTCACAAAGAGCAGAGTCCAGATGATGTTTGCAACTAGGGACACAGCTCACCTCCCTCAACTATGATGCCTCTGACAATGGACAAGTTCCTTTGAAGGCAAGTTCCTTTTTTCCCTCAGGTTCCTACTGTCAGTTCATCCTGGCTATTGCAAGTGTGCTTGAGTCCCTGGCTGTGCTTGAAATACTCCAATCTAAAGGTTAAGGCACAAAGCTGATGTTTGAACTCAGTACCTCCAGCACACGAAGGTCAGCCTAGAGCCCACGACTGTGGTTTGACACCCAGCAGGAGGGCTCCTTCAGCTTCTGCCCTTGGATGTTAATTCCAGCCCTATAACCCTTTGAACTTTGCCCTTGGCTGTTTATTCCTGTTTATTCCTACCTCCTACCAGCCTTCCAGAGGCTCGATGTTTGTACTCAGTGTAGCTCACAGCAGGAAATCTATTCAGTTAAAATATGACTTGAGGGGAGGTTAAGAAAAAAAAAAGGAAAAAAAAAAACTGAAAAAAAAAAAAAAGAAAAATTTAAAAAAAAAAAAAAAAGATAAAAGAAGAAGTAATTGTTTCCTCAATCTGTGTTACTGTGTGGAAATATGCAAAGCATTATGTTAACACAATTCAGGATCACAGAATAAGAGACATATGATGGATGCTGAAGTTCATACTGGTGGCAGAAAAAGTACCTGCCAAACCCTAATGTAGGCCAACACATGCATCATTAACATGCATGAGCCTGTGCCTCATGCACTCACAGCACCTGTCTGAAGAATGTGCTTTGCAGCCTCCCAGGTGAGCTGTGTTTCAAAGCAGGGAGGACAGAACAGAGACAACTGTGAATGTGAATCCATTTCAGCTCAGTGCTGAGAGATGTGGTTTTGTGACACCTGGTTGGCCTGCATCTCATGTGACCCCAGTGGGGAATGAAGCTGCCTAGACATCCAGCTTGGCCAAGAATGGGAACAAGACAAAGCATGCTCAGTCACACAATTTTCAGCATGTACTTATATTTCTGGTATCTCCACTGCTGACCACACCATGTTCTAAAAAGGGTTTTGCAGAAAATTGTTCTCTGCCTGAAGACGCTCAGCCTTGCAGCACTGATGCTACAAAAAATCAGGCCCTGTGCAGGCAGCTCCTTTGGCTTTACCAGGCTATGCAGAGGCAAATTAAAATTGCCATTAGTCTTCAAACTACTGAAAACAAAAGTGCTTGTTGTACCAGATGGGAGGACGTAAGGATGTACATAGATATGTAATTAAGTCGATACTAGGTTAGAATAGTATGTCATTATAGAGTTATTTTTGTACAATAATAAAAAAAAAGCTGAGAAAAAAATAGGTCCACCTTGATGGAAACTCCTAAACAAATACAGAATTTGCAGCAGTAACTAACCTCATGCAAAAAAATTGCCTGCTTTTATGAAAACTTCTTTCAACCAGACTTCCAAACATGCTGGAATTATCTGCTTTACTAAAGTTAGCACTTAAGTTTGTGTTCAAATGCAGACCTTCTATTAGCCTACAAAAGAACTGTGGTTAACAAGGGTAAATGAAACACAAACAAAAAAAACAGTACTTCTTAAGTCAGGCCCAGAAAGGACAAAGTTGTTTCTAATAACTGCATTTTGCCATCATATCCTCCAAGGCCCCACCTTGAGGCATTTTATTTGCAAATTGTTTAATACTATAACATCCCAAGCTCTGATGCACTGTGTCAAGAAGTATTGAAACCCACATCTGAAAAATGACACAGAAAGGCTGACAGAAGGAGTGCTGTGAACCATGCAAATACAAAACTTCCTGTTTTCCTGAAAAGCATTTGTTACATACCTCTACCTCCTCTCCAGCTGAGCTCTCTTTGTCTCACTACTTCTATGCTGATGCATAGAAATTTGCTTCCAAGCAGTGAGTGGGCTAACAGTTCCGTCCGAGGATAGTGATGGAGAAGTCATATTTCTTTCCCTGGATACAGCTCAATGTGGGGAGAGGGTGTTGCTGCCTGGAAGCTTTGTGCAAGGAGAATTTTGAAAATTCTAGCAACTTACTCAGGATTCACTGAAACTGGCAGCTCAGCTTGAGTTACATGAATTCTGGTTGAATGGCTCCTGTTGATGTGAAGATCAGCTCTGGACTGCATCTAAAGCTCATAACAGCTTAGAGTACTTCAAATTCATCCAACATTCATCAGACTTGTTCAGGCCATGGACTGATGCACAGAAAACCTGAAGCAACAACTTACTAAGCCCTGTAGTACAGAGGGCATTTCTCTGTGAGATCTCTTAGAAATAGATAAAGCATGGCAATATCTAGGTGATAAATTGGTGACCAGAAAAGTGTGACTGACGGGAAAGGCACTGCACTGGAAATAGAGCCAACAAAACAGTGACAAAGAGTTATGAAATAAGGAGCATAGCTGAAAGTTGCACAGAACACGACAGGATGTTTGAATGTGATATGCTGTTGTCAGGGAGCCAGTGAAGGGCCTTGTAAAATTACAAGCATATGAATGTCTGAGATGTTCTTGGTATCTTTTATTTTCAGATTTCCATGCTTCTCTGGCTATTTCAAATCCAAATTGCTTCTGACTCTCATAAATCCTCTTTTTTTTCTTTTGTAATTAGGCCCTTCAGTACTGTACAACATATGCCTTTTCAATTTCATATCCATAAATCACACTTAGTTCTAGGACTGATTCCACCAACTCTTCCACAATCAGCAAGATTGTTACCATTTGTTGACGTTTCTTCAAAAACATGTATTTAGCTTTATTCTTTCCCAAGAATTATTCTGTGTCCTGTATCACTGTCTCAACAACTGACCTCTCATGCTGCTGTATTAGACTCAGCAATATGATGCACCCAACGTGATGATTAAGCATGTGCTGTACTTTACACTGCAGTATAACCACTTGCAGGACTGCACAAGTGCTTAGATTGAAAAGCAGGCCTGCAGCTGTTGTTAATTGATTACAGCATGGAGATTGTTGTAGCAGGGGAACTTCAGCACCAAGTCCCTTCTCAGGCACCAGTTCACTGTAGCCCCTGTAGACATGTTTAACTGAGGTATTAAGACTTAGCTGAATGAAATATAAATGGAAATGCCTGCTTGTGGCAGAAGCCCCACTAGAGCAAGAGTGGAAAGAATGAGCATTACTAGACACAATGGGCATGAACGACTGTATTCATATCAAGGAATGGTGAGGAGTGTGCTGCTTACATCAAGATCACAAGACCAAAAGTTCAGTTCCCTTAGCATAGGCTTCTTGTCACCCCCTCCAAAACTGTACTCTGATAATATGGGCTGAGATGACATCTTCTCAACAGGAAGACACCCAGTAGCCATATAGATGTGAAAATGAGGATATAAGGTGATGGGCAGAAACTTTTCCAAAGGCTCTGTAGAGTAAGGCAATGAAGAGCCTGAGGCAAGATCATTGCACAGCTGCTTGACTCAGGAAGATATAGAAGACCTGTTCAAAAGAATTGTTTGTAGTTGCCAGTGAAGATGGACCCAAGGTATTCAGTGAAGACTCAACAGTTGGTACCCTCGTCTTCTGTTCTACACACAAATGCCCTGGTTAGACACAAAGATCTTGGCACTTGGCAATGTGTGGCAATGTAATCCATCTCCTATCACCTCTGTAATGCATGGGAGAAGCTTTACTTTCACTGCCAACAATAAGGCTACTATTACTGGCAGTGAATCCAGTATTTCAACACCATGTATTTCCCAGGCATCTGAGGTAGATTTTTTTCCCCAGTGAAAGGAATGTGAGTGCATTAAATTTAATTGGTTTTGGCAAGTAGTGTTTTTCTTCCCATTTCTTTTTAAATTCATGGCACTATCAAAGTTAGTGCAGGTCAGTAGATCAAAGTCCTTCATTGCTTCTCCCAGCAAACACAAAAACCACAAAGAGCTACATGGTTTTCCTGCAGACAAGAGAGACCAGGAAATTTTTTGAAGCCCTTTAGCAAGATATTGCCACCATGTCCCTGGTTTTACAGGCATGGGTCTTTAATGATGAAGAAAATGTTCTGTATTTGAAAATTATTAATTATCAGGAGTTTACTTCTCTGGGGTCAGTGTCCTTATTTCCAAGAAAAGCTCTGTGTCAGCTTGACAATAAGAGATGCTTCCACTGAGACTTCATAGGAAAGAACTGTTGCTTTGTAAGTGCACAAAAATACATGCACTATCCCCAGTACTCAAGGTTATTCTTGGCATGAGCAGAGGTTACTTCTGCGTTTATCACAGCCAATCTGAGTTTTGTTATTGGCCTTCCTGAACACATTCAGTCAGACCCAAATTTGCTTGTTGGTTGTATTATATAATTTTGTTTTAAAGAAAACAGGAACAGATAGACCATAAAAACAGCCATTGGCAGACCTTTGCTGGCAGTACTATATACTTGCAATTTCTGGCTTTTGTAAATGCTGGTAGAAGTACTATCTTTCAAACTTCTGGTTAAACTGTATGGTTTGTAAAATGTGCACACAGCTTCTCAGCAAAGGAAGTCCTTTAATATTCGTTATTGGCTGGAGGAAAGTGGGTGCCAAATACAACTGTGAAATGAGAAACAATGCACAAAGGAAAAGTTCCAGAACATCAACACATCCGTTCCTTTTCTCTGCCATAAATAACCAACACACCCTTAAATACAAGACTAAATGGCTCCAGGAAACTCTCATTAATGAAAATGTCCTAGCTGGACTTCTCACTTTCATTTGGAATTATATGCCTCAAGAACTTTTTTCTGACCTAGACAGCAGATCTGTTGTTCTCTAAGTAATACTAAGCCCTGAGATAGACTAAAATAAACTGAAGCTAACCTACTTTCCATAGAGACTTAAACCTCTCCTTCTCAATGTCCAAAATATCAGTGTTGAAAGGCACAGCCCTGCTGCTGTTGACATCAATGACAAGATCCTACACTGACTATGTAAAGACACAGTTGTGCATTCCAGCATTTGTCCTTCAGTTTTCTGGAAAACAGAGATAAGGCAGGAAACAAAATAAATGGCCTTCATGTATGTACTCTATGCAGATAAAGTTCCTCATAAAATATAGCAGCTATGATATTTTACAGAGAGGACATCATGATGAGACTGTATGCATGCATAGCATATTTACTGCAGATCAGAAGTAGCAGGGTAATTAGGCCACTCATTTATCTAGAGGATGTTTATATTAAAATTAACATATTTCACTGTATAAAAGAAGAAATAACTGATGCCAACCATCTGTAGTCTTATAATCTTGAAACTTGTGCTATACAGACTTGTCATAATTTGTACCAGACCTAGAAATTTCTGTCTCTTAACTTCCAATTGAGTCACTGAAAACTGACTCATTATTACAATATCAAAACATTAAAACAACTTCAGAAACTATCCCTACCTCTTTTTTGCCCTGGAAGCCTTGTCCTTTCACAATCACTTTTCTGCTTAAAAAAACCTCAAATACACACAGTTCCTGTATGAAATGTCTGTGAATTACAGGGAAGCTATCTGGCTAATTAAACAGAGAAAATAGTAAAAATTACTATTGCTTGGTTTTGTGATCTAGGAAATTTGCAAATCTTCTGCCACTACTGATGGTATCATGCACAATGTACAGGGCTTTCTGACAGGTGAGATGCCTGTGAGCCTTTACTAAAGTTGTAATAGCATGAGCTCCAGAAAAGGAAGGTGGTACAATTTCATTTAACATTTTCAATGCCTTTAAAAGCCAGTTCTTGTGTCATTTTCATGGATGGAAACCTGCATTTGTGTGTGTCATCCATGGCACAAAGTGCATGCTACATCCTCATGAAACTTAGATGCTGACTCTAGAGAGGTAATCAGGCTCCAGTTAATGAAATCTGGAAACAAAGACAGAGGCAGTCCTCCCTTGAACAGATATGTACAATGACATGTCCACCTTCTCCTCAAACCTTCTGGTACTATTGGTATTCCCAGTTTCATTGTGAGTTGGCTGCTTTTGCATGGAAGAAAGTAGAAGGGCTTCTGGGCTAAAATTGAAACTAAATGGGAAAATACTCTTAGGCAGCTGACATATCAAACCTCTTTGTGCCTGCAGTGAAGCCTTCATCACAGAATTAGCCACACAGCATCCTTTCAAGTGATTTGGTACTGTGAAAGGATGACTGATGGTACTGGAAAGGCAACTGCTTAAACCTACTAAACAGAAGATCCCTAATAGGAGTCTTGTCTAAAAGTCTGTCTTGTGAGAGTTTCAGTGTTCAGTGTTCTGTTTGGGATTCACAGCCCATGGCTTCTCTTCAAATCAGGTTTAAAATAATCCAGGAATTGTAGGTGTATAAGGAGGCTCAATCCTTCCTCTTGAGAAGCCAACACCCAGACAAGTGTCTCAGGGTTGAAGGCCTGAAGTCAAGTGTGTTCTCGAGCTAGAACAGATCTGAAGTCATGTATCTTGATGCATGACTGAACCACAAGGTTCATGTACATCTTGCTGAAGCTACTGAAGCTCCAGTTCTGTTTCCACAAGTGGAAAGTGCTGGAAAGGAGATAGAACAGTGGCAGATTTCTTCTCTACAGAACAGCCTGTGTTCACTTAGACTGTGCAGGCAATGTGCAGGATGGCAGGAGAGTCTGGATTTGGGGACCTGAAATCATCTACTTAGCCATCATGGGACACAAGTCTGGCCCAGGAATTCCATGCAAGTATTTGCAGTTCTCTGCCATCTGAGTTGTGAGACAAACAATCAATCTGCAGCAACTTGGGAAACTGCACTAGGAAAATGTAGGCAGAAAAACACAAGGAAAATCCAGCACTCACTTTTTCTCCCTATTCTCCTGTGGTTGACTGGCGCACAACAGAGGAGCCCCAGGCTTGCCAACTCTTCTGATTTTATGGGTCTCGTGGCATTTTTTTTTTTTTTAAATTGCCCGACTCTTGAGACTGTGGGATAGTGAGGATTTCAGTTTAATTTACAAGAGAGGCTGAAATACAACAGCTGCGGCTTCAAAGAAATGTTGGAGGTCAAGTCTCAGACCTCAAAAACTAGTGGCAAACACAAAGATAAAATGAATCAAGAATGGCCTGCATCTGTGGGGGCACACCCACCGCGTCCAACCCTGGAGGTCTGGCAGCGCAGGAAGTATTCAAGGTACTTTTCTATAAAGGGTATTTGACCGTGTCACAGAGAAAACCCGAAAGGCTCAGATGAGATCCGCGCCTTCACCCTCCTCGCAGCACACTCGGCACAGCCCGCTGGGGACCCAGCCACACCGCCGGCGCTGCAGTGTCCCCGGCAGCCCGGCCCCCACACGGCCAAGGGCGCCGTCGGCCCGCAGCACCGGGCAGATTCGGTACGGCAGCAGAGGGGCTGCTGCAGAGGGGCTGCTGCAGCGGGGCCGAACCGGGCCGTGCC
>VZSE01004532.1:528549-581754 GCA_013398275.1 Promerops cafer | reverse complement strand
TGCCTTATTTTATTTTATTTTATTTTATTTTATTTTATTTTATTTTATTTTATTTTATTTTATTTTTAAATAAGTAGCCCCCTTTTGAAAAATGGACTTTAATAGGGGACTCCAGAGCCCCTTCTGTGTTTGGGGAGCATCCAGATATGCTGGGCGGCTCGCCGCGCACTGGCTGTGCAGGGGCTCTGGCACAGCGCTAGCTGTGTCTCTTTGGAGTGATTGAATTTCTAATGTGTGTAGATACCGTGTTTGAAAACGATCTCTGAAAACCTTTGAGGCAGTTTTGTAAAGAACCTTATTCCCTTGTTAAAATTCAGCATGTGAATTTGAATTGACTATGTTGTGCTGGCATGCTGTGTGTTACTTCGGTAGGAATTGGTTCTGTGCACGCTTTGTTTTTCAGTTGTCATTGGTGGTGAATGCCTGGGAAGTTTGCTATGAATGGGAGTGAAGATCTGGATAGGTATTATAATCACCTAATTCTGAGGAGAATGGGATGGTGAGCTGTTGTGTAGGAATTGTTACTCTGATTCTTTTCAACACAAGGCTTTCACACTTAAAATTACCATTGCAAAAATAGTCAAATATTTATATTCCATTATCAAGGCCATATCCTGTCAAATTTCATTCAGGAAAGCCTGGGAATTGGGTTGATTTCTGCTGTATATGAAACTCAACTTGTTACCTAAGTAAGACAGTGTGACTTGCCTTCGACATCTCACCTGGTAGTCCGTTCTGCCTTTTCTCCTTACTGTAGAAGAATTCTTTAAATTCTTCCTAAATCCTTAGTTCAACCCCACAGCATGAACACAGACTGCTAATAAGACTAAGCAGGTTTAGTAACTGTGAGAAAGATTGAACTCTATGTCATGCCATGTTCCCTTTCAAATCAGCATGTGTCAGTGCCAGCTGAGACAGTATGTTTTTTTTGGTGTAGATCCATCAGTGCCCACGTGCTTTATATATAAAGCTTCGCACATCCTGTAGGGAAGAATGCATGAGTGCCTTGATCTGCAAAAAGTCTGTGCTTGTCCTTAGCTTATCAACCATTTTATGCTGCATGATTTTGGTGATAAAGATAAGCTTTGATTTCTGTTGATTTCTGTACGTAAAGGTGAGAATAGACCTAGAAGTTTCCTGGGTTTGGCTACAATTTGAATCAGGATCAAAGCAAAAATTATCTTTGTTGAGGGGAAGGATTTGGATGTGGAAGAGACAGGAGTCTCTCAAATGCCATGAGTGTATCCACAGAATGAGTAGCAAGCACCATATCTGCACTTGGTTGGCATTTGTCAGCGTGAGTTGCTGGCCGTTAGCTGAAGATGGGTTTCCAGGTTACTTCGGAGAGGTCTAATAAAAGACAGACCAGTGTCAGTAGACTGCAGGGCTGTGATCTACCCTGGAAAATGTTGCAGAAAGTCACAGAAGGAAAGCTTAAAAATCACTAAGTTGGAGCTGGTTTGGAATGTAACTTCTAGGGAGTCAGTAGATCACCTGATTTTGTTTGCTTTCTGTTTACTAAGTCTTTGCATCCTTTCATCTTATCACTGTTTCACCTATTCAAACTTTTATCAGCATTATTAAATGATAGCAGTTTCCATTGTGCAGTCTCCAAACACACGACTTCAGTCACCTAGAGCAACCAGTGGAAAGCATTATCTGTGAGTTAGATTGTGCAAAATCCCTTTACAGGTGTGCTGAGGAAAGGGAGAGACTTAACCTTTAGGTGAGGGCATTCTCACAGACTTGCCAAAGGCAAATCAGGAATACATGGGAACAACCATATGGGTGGAGATGCTCGTCTCAAAGAGAGGAAGACTTTTTCACATGTGGCAAAGCTGCTGTTGCTACTCTAGCAGGAATTCATAGGACTTTAATTTCAAGCGCTTGTTGAGTTACAGTCTCTGGCTATAAGGTCACATCTATTTCAGAGTCATGCAGCTGAGGGTGTTAGAAAACGTTTAAAAAATATCTGAATTTATTAACTTAATTTATTAATTATTCTAGCATAGGTAATGCTAGAACAGAATCTCTAAATGTATTAGAAACAGCTCTTTTAGTGTATGAATGTTGGATTGCTTAATCCAATGAGTGTCTGATAGCAAATTTTGTGCTTTATGAAAAGATTTCTTTAAAGATGTATTTAAACAACCTAGATGTTATCTTGCAGACTGCCGTGTATCACAAGGCTGATGCAGATGGATTATGTTTTTCTTTTCCCCTGAGATTTAGTTACAATTATTTCTTGACTGGTAGGCATCAAATTTCTGTCTAAAAATAAGAAAAATAAATTGCTTCTAGATAAGACTTGAGAAGTGCTCTGTGCTCCAGAGCTGGTTGATACATTTTGTTGCATAAACAGTTTAATGTAAAAGATGAAAATAATCCTTGGGACCGAGACCTGGAGACCACGATCCTGCACTTCCAGTGAGTGCTGTCTCGCAAGGACATGAGTGTTGCACTGAGTCAGTGATTACTTAAGCTTCAGGATCAACAGAAGGGCTGGAGGAGTCTTCATCCTGACTCATCTGTCACTTTGAGTAGCCTGAGGTGTTTCTGGTACTCCCGCAAGTGCTGCCATGACTTGGGTTGCCTCAGTAAAGGGAACATTCCTGCTGCTTTCTTCTCGTATGTCTAAACAAAAGCAATAGCTTTTTTCTTTGGAACCTGATTCTTTGGTTCTGTGCTTATTTTATCAGCAGATACAAGCAGGGAGTAGTTGCTTTGTGAATCTTGAATGTTTAAGCATCAGGCAAGTGGTGTGGCCCTGTCGAAGATGAGACTGCACCTGCGCATGCTGATGCCTACAAAATTTATCATCACCTCTCCTTTTACTTTTTTTTCCTCTCTAATATTTACCCTAAGTGAGATTTTCAAACATGTCTCTTTTAGGTTGAAGCATCAAAAGTTTGGGTTTTATACATGCTTAAATGTCTGCAGGGATCATGTTCCAGAATCATATGTATTTCTTCCAGAGTCATTAGCATGGCAATGATGAGGGCCATATAAATTCCTAGATGAACAGACCTATTTTCTTACCTACGTAGTTTGAAGGATTGAGGGGCAGCTAGGATATCTTTCACTAGAAAACACAGAGGTCCCCTGTGTTTCATTGCTTTCCTTCCTTACTCACTTACAAACTAACAGATTTTAATTAGAATTAATGATCTTTGGAAGTTCTTATCTGTCCCCGAGAAATATATCCGGGGACTGTTTTTCATACACATCATTATTTCTTTCCTGCTCACTGCTATCCTCCTTCCTCTGGAAAATTTGCAGTCCCTACATTTACAGACTGTGGGAGCCCTGCTGCTGTGTGTCCATAAGGTCCTTGAACTCCTGCAAGCACCAGAAGCTCAACAGGGGCTTTTGCCACTTCGCTGCTGTCTGCCTTTCCCTGCTGCTGTTTCTTGGAATCATTCCTAGTAGCAGGTTTCACTGTAAGCCAAAAGTGCTTAGGCTAAAAATAACTCCTAAGCCATTGGTATGAATGTTGGTCAGGGTGTAAGGTTTTGAAGGGCAAATGTCCCCCCTCCTTTCCATGCACTGTCTGGAGCTGGCACTGGAGTGAGGTCGACTGTTGCTACAACAGAACCAGCTTTCCCTTATCCCACAGGCAGAGAACTGCTGAGTTGTCAGCTGTTGAGTCGAAATTGTGCCTTTTACCTCACAGAACACAAGTATAAAAGCACATGTCATGGAAACAAGGACAGCACTGTGGCAATTCCCTGCTCCTTCTGCCTCACTTCCTACCCTGCCAAAAATCAGACCCTCAGCACAGCCCACAGCAGAGGATGGACTGCTGTGTTGGCAGGTTGGTTCTAGCACCACCTCCCCCCTCTATTGGGCCATGTGTTGTCAGGGAGCAGTCTCCTTTCTCATCTCTATACCCAGCAATTCAGGGGAAGTTTTTTGCAAAACCAAAAGCACAGCCTTTCAGCCAGCCTCAGTCTCCTGAAATTTCCTTTAGTAGATAATGTAGTGCTTTCTTGAGGTTGATTTCATGTTGCAGCATTGTCTCCCCAGTCAGCCAGTTTCAGTGATACAGTACCATTGGTTAGGAAATGATTGTGGGGTGGGTTTTTTTTTAGTTTTTGGTGAAGTTTTTTGGAGTCTTTTGGGGCTTGTTGTTGTTGTTTTGTAGGGGGATGGTTCTATATTGATGAGTAATGTTATGCTAGTGTTCTCTGCCAGTGTAGCTTACTGCATTTTGATCATCAGTCAAAAAGTCAAGTACTTTATTTTGGAATATGTGTATATTCCAAAAATAGAGGGATGTGTTTGTGCTTTCTTTGTACCTACAGCTGCACTGATGACAGCTTTGTAATATTGACTGAACCTTGATGGTTTCATACCAAGGTTGTCTGGTAATTTGCAGTGCGTAATCATGAAATTTAAATAAAGCAATGTATTTGAGTGTTTTCTTTAGGTGATAAACACTGGCTGAAAAGTATGCTGGAATGCTTCTTATGCTTGCATAATTTTGTCATTATTGCATAAGTTGCTTAAAGGTATAATAAAAGTACAAGTAACAGGAGTGGTTGAGGGTGGTTTACACTGTCAATCTGGCTCAGAAATGGTCCATGTTTTACTTCTGGGCCTCAGCCATCCACTTAAGCTAGTTTTGCTCCCTGGATAAATCAGTTACTTCACTGCAAGAGGAAATGCAGGCTCAGTTGACTGTACGTAACTCAGGCACAGTTAAGCATTTTTTCTGGATGGTGTGGGTATGGCCTGTGGCAAGGTTGGCTGGGGTGGTGAGCAGAGCAAGCCAGCTCTCTCCCAGCTGGCGTGATGCCCCTGAATGCCCCCCACATTGTGCCCTTGGGCATGACATGCGTTTCAGCCTAAAGCTTAAAAAATTGCTCTTTCTTCATTTCAAACACTTTGAACACAGAAGAACAGGAAAAGCTGTTTTGGAGCCAGATGGTGACCCAGGCCACTTGCTGCAAAGTTGTCTAGTCCAGAGTCAGGGTGGTCTCAAACAGTGTGACAGTGAGCCTATCTGCAGCATTTTGGTTGTGGGTGAAGACACCTCCACACTGCAGTCCATCAGGGTGGTCTGAGCATATGTGATATTCATTATTTTATGATAAAATTAGCTTTAACTAATTTAACTTTAACTAATTTAGCTTTAACTTTATTAGCTGCATTTCAAATTACATGCATGTTTGAGAGTTGCACATCCTGCATACTTTGGAGAACCTATAGGAAAGGGAAGCTTGGACAAGTGAAAGAAGAGCCTTGGCTCTGGTCAGCGTGGGGCAGGACTGGGCAGGCAGTTGCCTTTTGGGGTTATTTGGTGGTATCTGCCTTAGCCTGGCAGCCCTTCTCCTCTCCAACCAAGACTTAGCACAGTCATCTAGAAGCTCTTGTGCCAAGACAGCAGTGCTGCTCATCATGTGATGTAACTATGTTTGTATGGCAGATCATGGTTTTGCCCTTCTTGAACTCGGTGCTCTAATGGCCTCTCTTAAGTAAAATCAGTGAGGACAGAGCTTCAAAATATCTTTCTTAGCTAATTGGTTTGAATATTACTGCAGGGGAAAAATGCTTCCTAAATCAAATGAACTTCTGAAGAAAATTATAATGGTCAGTATTATAGGTGGAGCTTCTGCAGATTCTGAAGCCCAGAGGGTGAATGTAAGTTATAAGTATTCCAATTATAACTAATTTTCACAATAATTCATGTTTTGGATCAAGTTCAGCACTTGCAGCAAGAGATGTGTGACCTCTGAGGTTTTTACAGCTACTGTGGAGCTGAAATGAAGGAGATAAGCTTCTAATGTTTAATCCTAGGCTGAAAAAAGAGAGAAGGTGAAAGAAAAGGAAAAAAGAAAAAGTGACTGATTTATTTATATTATAAATTTCAGTGTTGTCTTGAGTTATGTGCAACAAGAACTGAAATACTGTGTGTGTGAGGTGAACTTAAAGGTCAAACTCTTCCAGGGCTTCTCCTGGTTGTGAGGATAATAGTATCTGTTCCCTAGATGCTACCTGTTCCTCTTCCTTTTCCCCTCCTTCCCCCTGCTCCACACATTTCCAAAGGTCATGGCTGTGGGAAGTGTTAAGTGCACAGGTCTCAAGGCACCTAACTCATATTTCATCTGCTAGAGCACTATTGTCACAATTCCCAATATAGAACAGCCTTCACCAAATTAAATGTGATTGGTCTGTTTCTTTTTTCAAGATGATGGGAAATTTTTGACCAAATGTTGCCACATATTTCAAAAGACAGACTCAGTCTGGATGTAAATCCAGCAATATGTTATGTGACCCTTATTTTAAGTCTTACCTCGAAGCCTGTATTTTGTCCTTTGCGTATTGTCTTCCTTCACCATTAAAATCCTTTCCAAAGTGAGATCTGTGCATGATTTGTGCTGGTCTAATCTGACGGAGCAATGTGAACTAAAGGCTTTAATACAGAGACTTGCATTGAGCCCATATTTAGAATTTAGAATTTTTAGTAATTAATATATCCAATATTATTTCAACCAGTTCACTCCTCCCATGAAAACCTTTGCCAATACTTAATTAGTTTTAATTTTCACAGCATTCGCTTTTCGGTGGAGGTCTACTACATGGCATTTCCTCTCATGTCTTATACAGTGGGCTAAGTTTAAATTCTTTCTCTGCATAGGTAGGTGAGAACTGTGACCAAATAACCTCTCTGAACTAAATAGTTATATTGTGTTAGCCTTTGCAAGAACAGACCCAAACTATTCAAAGTAATAATTTGATCCTGAGTATAAATTGACTTTGTACTGGATGAAACCATTTCCACTGCTAATGAATGGCTAGTTTTTCTCTTGTGTTCTTGGATCAACGGCTTTTGTAAGGTAACTTGATCCATACAGAAAAAGTTGTTAGGACTTTTCTTTTCAATATCTTTTGTGCATTTATTCTCTTGAGCTGTGATAACTGATACTTTGAACGTTTTCTGCTTCCTTCCTCGTATTTCAACTAATGAGTGGTGCAGCTGATGTTAATATGCAAAGAATGTACCCTTGAAAATGTTAGATTCTTGTCTGCTGTCCTTTTCCCCTGGTGTATGCATGCTTGCTAATCAGTAGGTAGCTCTGGGTTGAAATTTGGGCCGTGATTACTGCAGACAGAAATGGGAGCAAGCACTCAGCATTACAATAGCTGCTGTAGAATTAGGTCACTAACAGGCTTTCAGCAATATAGTGTTAATTTTCCTCTCCACACACTCAAACACAGAATGTATACTTATAATTTCACATATTTTCTGAGTGATCCTCAAGTGTAGCATTCTTGGCTATGGTTTATATATGAGTCTTTCAACTTCAGGTGCTTCATGTGACTGCCCAGTTCAGCATTCAGCTCTCCTGTACTGAAGACTAAGGAAAGAGCTCCTGCAGTTGGGCTCCTGCCAACAGTGCAAATGTGAGTTTGTGCATACCTTCATTCATAAGTTAGAATTAGTCGTATACTTACGTGTTTGCAAATTTCAGAGCAATATGTGTATATATGTGGTTACTGAGGCTTATTATCTTGCATAAATCTCCAGTGAGTTAGTCACGAGCAGCACTCCTTGGCTGTGAAATAACCTCTCGTCAGAGGTCATAGGTGATCTCTGACAGCATTTAGCAGCTTGTTTCATGAGACCTGGGAACTAAAATGAATAAGATGCTGCAATCTAAACCCAGCCTTTTGATGAGCTGATCACTTTAAGAATTTAACAAATATTGGTAAAAATTGCCTCCACTTGATCTCTTCTTTTGAAGTAATGACTGTTAGTTTTTGCCATATTTAATGATAGTCACTAGTTTTGGTTTGGTTTTAGTTTTTAAAATATCCTTATTTGGTCAAAATTAGGTATTTGTCACTTGCATTCCTAATGCCTACATGTGTATCTGATCTTTTTAAGCTCTTCTACTGTAGTTTACAAATATTTTCTATATATAATATTCTAAAGTAAAATAGTTATATCCTTGAGGCAAATGTATTGGCATCTAAATATGTTTTGCATTTATAGTCCATGTGCAGATTCTGTGAATAGCTCTTTAGTATGGGAAGTTGCAGAAATGGGAAAAGCAGAGTACTCGCCAAAGATATTTGAGGTAGTGTTATTTGTATAATGCTTTGTGAGTTCTAATGACTTGCTTCATGATGAGATTGGCACAAGCTTTTGTAGAAAAATAATTTACACAAGGAAGAAAAAAATAATGTGTTGGTGTTTCATACCATAAAATTAAAGGTTCTGCCAGTCTCTGGATTTAGACAGGTATACTTGTAAGGATGTGCTTGGCCTTGTGCATCATGTGCTGTGTGTCTGGATAGACCTGACTGTATTCATGAGGAGCAGAATTTTTCCTGAGGAATAGAATACTGGAATAGAAACTAAAAATAAACTGAGACAGAACTTATGATTCATACAGCTACACCCAGATTTTGGTTCTCCAGCTCTTCAGGTTCCCTTTGCCCTTGCCTTTTCTTCCCCATGGCTGGCCACTTCAAACTGCAGCCACGAGAGAGACCATTGATAATTGTCGCACGTCTCTTTCTCCCGCAGTCGGACTTGCTCAGCACTTTGGAAACAATAGCTGCTTCAGTGCTGACTTGTGAAACAAAAAAGTTAAACATATCAGCAACAATGCATGAAAAATGTGATGAACAACCTTCCACAGGAAGAGGTTTTTCCATTCTACTATGTAGGTATACAGAATTTATTGGTGTCAGAAGCTAGTAAGTAAGAAATCCTTCTTCTTTTGTGCTTTATCTGCCAGCTCAATACTGAGAGAAGTAAACTGTGAGATTTACTAATAATAGCAGGAAGGAAGAACCCTGTTAAGCATAGATAGAAAAGTTGGAATGACTTGTGTGCATAAAATCCAGGGTTGTTTTTTCCTCTCCTCAGCCCTTTTTTATAGTCACTCTTCAGAAGAGAAAAAAAAAGAACTTCTGGAGGTGAATCTCACTTTCAAGGGAGGATTGAGGGAGAAGAAGCAGATGAAAGTTACAGTTGCTTTAATGATGGCCATGTGAAAGTGCTATGAAGATGTGAGATGTGGCCTTGAAAATTTCTGCATCGTTTTCTTACTCTAAGAATGAATCATGTCAGAAGAGACTTGTGGAACTGACTCACTCTATGTCCTATTAGTAGCAGTCTCAATCTTGTATGAGCTGCTTTCAATTTTAAATTACCCTTGCAGATGCTGCTGTCTCAGCACTTGCTGGTGGGTTATTTACAGGGACTCAATTCTCTGCTTTTCTTAACTTCTAAAAGAAATTACAGAAAAGCATTGTTTTATTTTACAGCAGTACAAATCATGGATCCTAGCCATCGTGTGTATTATTTTACAATGTTCATATCTTCATTGCTTTGTTTCTTTTTCTGAGCATTATTTAATGGTGCAGAATTTGCTTTACTATTTTATCCCTGTTGAAACCAGGACAACATCCCTGCAAAGTACTTATAGCAGTATTTCCTATTCTGAGACCCTCCATGAAATACTGAAAGGGCTGCTAGGTTTTTTTTACATCAAGGAAAATAAAGAAACTTTCTAAGATAGAAAACCCAGCCAACAGACAAAATATAAACTTCTCATTTAGATTATTCTGAAAAACTTAGAAATTTTTAGAGTTTTTTTTTTTTTTTGGTGGACTGAGAGATTTCAGTCTATGTTTGAATTCTATTTGCAATCATTTAGCAAAAATTGAAAACAAAATCTGAACTTTCCTTTGTATTTTCTTTTAGGACAATATGCTGCCTAAACTGAATGATCAGTGTAAATTATTGGAAACAGAAAGCTGGGTGTTAATTTACTTGTAAAACAACTACGTCTTGTGCCTCTGGCATTGCAAGAAATGATTTGTTTCAGTTAGGGCAATACACTTAAGGAAGTGCTGCATGTTTGTAGAGGGGATACCCTCTACAAGGTAGCACCCTAAAACTAAGGTGAGGCTATATGTTTCTTGGAAGCATCAAAGTCTATTAGATGGCTAGAAAGGATAACATGAAATAGTCAGTTTATATTGAGGCACTGCTACAAGATCTACAAGTGGACCGTAAGCCCTTTGCAGGGACCTCTGTGAGAGGAGCAGAGCAGAAAAGGAGGAGTAGTGTTGCCCACAGTAAGCTGGGTTAGTGTGCCTGCATGTCTTCTGGGTCTCTGGCTCCAGTGGAAGCTGTGAGCAGCAAGAGAGTGAGGGAGTACTGGCATCATAAGCAGGCATGAGAGTGAGTCTGTGTACGTGCATTGTGTGTAGTTAGTATTAATTTCTTACAGCCTATGTCTATGAGATTTAATTAGGAAAGAGACCAGCTCTGATGTGTATTAACTGTAGAAGTCAATATTTGCTGAGTACTTAATTCCCACACTTTGCCACCTTAAAAGGAGGGATATGCATGTATATATGCGTAAGTGAAAAAGTCCAGGGGGAACAAAGTACAATTAAAACAGCATGTGAAGGAAATAAATGAAGGAAATACAACTGCTGTGTAATTACACTTGGACTGATTTGTTCTGATAAAGTCCTACTATATTGCAGACCTTCCTCATTTGTCAAGATTGGAAGAGGAATGGCAGCATTGAGGACCCACTTGTGTGTGGAGCAGACGGGAAAGTGTTTGCCCACCCCAGTGGAAGGGATGTCATACAGGATAACATGCTGCAGTATGTCTTCATGTGATCTGTCAGATAATTAAGAGAGAAACTACAACAGGTCATGAGAGCTTTTAGTCTCAATAAAGATTAGTAGAACAGGAATTTGTCAGAAAATATAGATCTGTAGTTTCAGGAATTGCCCATTTCCTTGATTAGTAAAAAAAAATCAATTTATTTCTCGTAAGTGACTCTCATTCCTTACATTCACTCTAAAAGGATATTACATAACTGTTGCTCTTTATTCTCAATATATTACTTAATGTGAAAGCTGCATTTCAGCATTTGATCTATTTGTGTGCTCTCTGTACGTGTGAAGAGAGACTTTCTTTGGATTTGGTTCATTGTACCTCAAAAATAATTTGAATACCACAGGTTTTATTGTAAACAATGAAGGATTCCAACGCTTGGGTCATTGCCGGTTTTTTCAAAAAACACACTTGGAATTACTTCAGTAATTATCAGTGTTCTCTTATAAAACTAATTAGGCTTTTCCTGTGATGGAAAGAAGATTAAAGGTCATATAGTTCAAAGTAAGTTTTTGGACATTTCCAGATAAAGGAAAATAAACTCTCATTAATAAGGTCAACTTCTTTAATGTTTGTGAGTCCATAAGGGCGTAGAGCTGAAAAGAACCAGCAGGGACAGTATTATGCAGATAACATGACTCTTCTAAGAAACAGCAATTTTATTCTGCAGTCTTTGTAAAGACTGAGTGATGTGGTCTGGCCCTTGAACCTGATGTTGAGTAAAGTGCAGGTGACTATGTGGGCAAATGGCATTTTTCTCTGAAGACATGCTGTTTTGAGAACTACACAGTGGCTAACAGTATCTTCCAAAACTGAAATGTGCTTTGAAATAATTGGATTGTGTTTTCTTCCAGTTATGTGTCAGTAAAATGCAATAAGCACTGGAGAAGTGGAAACCTCTATGTGTCTTTTCATTGGATTCTTGGTTTATGTACTGAAAAAAAAAGTGGGTGCATTTTTTTTCTATGCTTTCCACCTGTATTAAGCATTGAAAAGGCATAGTGGGTAGCCACTGGAGTCATGATAAGAGGTATTTTTTAGTAATCAGACTTGTGTGCATTTGCTCACTGTGCTTGTTCCATGCTGTGTTGCAAAGCATAAGAATTCAAGGAAGTGTGTCAATCATGAGGTCACCAAATTCAAGCAAATCAGGAAACGTGTGTAGCTGAATCAGATTTATAAAAGTACATCCTTCGTCTCCATACAATATTAATTTGCCAGTTGTAGTAAGTATCAAGAAAATTTTTGAATGGGTTAAAACACAAGTGTGCAAGTGGCTGAGCTGTTTCCTTCTCTTGCACAGCACAATAACCTAGAAGATCAAAAATTCTCTTTTGGCCAGTAACGTCCTTTAACCTTCACCCGTTTGCTTTGTTCTTTGTTCAGATGATTAGGTGTTTTCCATCTGCACCTCTGTGGCAGAAGAATCTGTGCTTGTTAATTGGAGCTGACTTCCTAAGGAAGCTGCGCTTATCTGATAATGTGTTGTCTGTCCCCTCACCCTTGCAGTAACCTTTGAACACACTGCTCAGGTTCACTTCAGTCAGGACAAGGAGGTGAGATCTTAGCATACTGTGTCCTTTCAAACTTGGTGAAACTCAGCAGCTGGATGGAGAAACCCTGCTGAGGAAATGGCTGCAGAGTGAAGTTAACCTTTACTGTACTGCAGTCCAGACCTTTCTAGCGTGCCTTTTCTGATGTCTAATAAGGCCTAGGGATAATCTATAATACTATTGTCCTAATGTGTAACAACAATAAATCATGAACAGGCTTGCAAATATCCTGAAACATATTTAGTCTTATTTTTGGTAGTATTTGGGTTCACTGTGTTTCTCAGAAGAGTTTGTTTTTTGTTGTTACCATCTGGAGAGCAGTGCTGTGCTCCTAGTAGTCATTGGTGTGCTTGTATTTAAACATGTACTTGATGACTAATTGATATGGCAAGGACTTCCCAAATCAGCAGTGAGACACCCAATTTTCCTTTGAAAGTGTCTTAATTTTTCTGAAAATCTCATGCTAGGAACATTAAATGCGATGTCTGGCTTGGGAACTACTCTTGTGTGGGGTACACTGAGCAATGTGTGAAAAAATTACTCTAGTAGGACTAAGAGTTTTTAAATTACCATACAGTTTAATTGAAAACAGGCATAAATCAATGAGAGCAAAAGGCAAAGTGTGCAAAATGCATGTTTTGCTTGAAAAACAAGAGAAGTCACCTAATAAGTTACCTTTTGATTGTGGTAGAAAAATGTCATCAGCTCCTACAGTGTTTCTTTGCTTTGTATTGCCCTTTCAGTCCACTGCTCTGCCAGACTGCTGCACCTCTTCAGTTTCACTGTGCTTTTTTCTCTCCAGCTCATCCGTCCCAGCAGGGGTGTTCTTCCCAGTGGTCTCTGTCTTGTTCTTGTTCGGTGGGGTTTTTTTGATTTACATGAGTAAGGCAGAGGAGTCTTCCTTTGTGCCTTCCAATCCATCTCAACATTGTATACATTGTACAAAGTATTTGATATTTGCTTCTGCTACATATTTTCCTTTCTTTCAAAAGGCTAGTCCTGAGGGTCTCAGTTTCTCTGTGTGTGTGTGTGTTGTGCTGTCCAAAAGGTACTAAATGCTTTCATAAAATCATCCTTGAGTTGTGGCACTTGTTCATGAATCTGTTATCTCATGTCCTTGCCAAGGAAAGGTGCCTCTCATGTGAATCACCACCTGGAAATACCCTGCAGCTCTCCCAGTCTGCAGCTTGCTTATTTGTATTTCCACAGTGTCTAACAATCCTGGAATTAGAAAAAAAAAAAAAAAAAAAAAAAAAAAAAAAAAAGAACTAAAAATACTGGAATGCAGGTGCAGTTGCAAGTTGGTCTTAGAAGCTGAGAAAGATGACATACTTACTCCATCTGGGGTGCATTTTTACCCTTGTTGGTAAAATTTCTTGCTAAAATGCTTGCCTATGTAGGTGGTGCTTGAGATCAGAAGCTTGGAAAATGAAATGCTGAAGTGTTGATCCTTGCATTGAGCTTGTGTCGTTTCCTGACTTCTCATTTCTCCTTGCAGAGGCGGGCTGGGGTGCCTGCAAGATTAACTGCAGTGGCTTTCCAGTATCTCAGAGGTGGTGCTGCTGTTTGGCAGCTAGAGAAAGCAGTGAGGAGGGAATTTTTCTTCTTGTGCTTGACAGGAAAAAGACCCCAGCGAAACAAATGCCTCATAGGACTGAAAGTTTGGCCTTGTGTACTCCTGCACATTTATTGAATAATATATTAACACCCTGTCTTTGTTTTCTTTTCTTCCGCTGCAGATTGGAAGACATTTGGTGCAGATAGGAAACTTGAATTATTTTATCAGCTTTCAGAAAGAGAAATAGCAGATTTTTAAATTAATTCCTCAGAACTGGGGAAAACCAGATTCCCAAATGGGACTCAGTCTCCGTTTATAAATGAGTTTTGGTGATTCATGTCCTGCAAATCTTTTATAAAATGGAATGGTGCCATGTTATAAAACAGAGAGGGAAGGCCTGCGTCTAGATTACTAGAGATTTTTGTCTCAACTTTGGAAATTTTTTCAAGGAGGTGGAAGAATGTGCTCTGTTGAAAAACAGCCACACTCCCTCTCCCTCAAATAAATCTTAATAATTCTTTTTTTTTTTTTTTTATTACTCAGCTAGCTTAAAAGTCAAAGACTGAAGCCTATGGGATCAGCTGTTCTAAAGAAAAGCAGTTTATCTTCTGTTTCTGTGTTCATTGCCTTTACTGTCAGCTGTATTGGCCATTTGCTTGGTTTCCCAGAAATGTGTACTTCTGGCATGGTTTTTCAGATAGGGGAATTTTTTTGGAAGCTTTCAGTTGGCAGCAGTAGAATGCGTAACTTGATATATGCATTTTTACCTGGATGTGAGTGTGTTTTCTTTCACTTTGAAGGTTGAATTAGTATCTTTCAGCAGAGACAAGCAAAATGATCTTTCTCTACCTGCTGAGCAGAGTAATTTTTCTTCTAGCAAGGCTTGATTTAGGCACATACTTAGCACCTGCCTTTCTGCCTGACAGTATTTGGGATGATGGCTGTGTAGTATTGCCAGAAATGCAGCCTCTTATCATTCTGTACAATATTTTTGGTGGTATGCTATGTAATGTATGCTATAATTTTCCTTGAGAGCTTTTAATATCCCATTTGGTGGTAAATTATTATGATACCTTTAGCTGTGGAGGCAAAATATAAATTGTAACTTGAGAAAATTTATTGACAAAGAGACTTCTTCATTTGCATTTACCACATATATTTTTACTAATTTCATGGCTTCATCTAGACTTCTCCACTTGGTTTCCTAAACCTTTTGTGTAAGCTGACTTTTTAACCATTTCTTTTCAGGTATCTGCTTCTGGAGCAGAGTTATATAAATAAAAACTCTTGTAACTAATCCTCAATTGATAGACATTTTTAAAAAACATATCTGGAGGCTTGTTACTGTCAGATCAGGCTGCAGGCAGAAAGCAGGCTGGAAAGATTATTGATTTTTTTTTCTTTAGCTGTTTTGTTTGTTTGTTTTCAAAGTGGTTTCCAAGCACTTGACAATGAAATACATTCGGAGACCAGAAAACTCAAAAAAGCAAAGCTTTGCAGAACTTTTGTGCTTAGAGAACTGATCTGTTAGAACTCACTAAGAAACTTTTTTTTTTTTTTAAGAGAATTGAGCGTTTGGTCAGCTGTGCTAAAAAAAAGATACACAGAGCCAGTTAAGCCAAGAAATACATAATAAAAAACACAGAAAGAGACATACCAGATACTTTCTGCTTTCCCTTTTAAGAGGTTAAGTCTAAAGACACTGGTAATACCTTAGCTGCCCTCATTTTCTCAGTTTGTCGCAGAAGCTTTAACCTTCTTTACAGCTGACAAGGTTTTGAAGCAAAACTGTTCTAATGTATTTTCCCATTATTGTCTTGGAGTACTTTTCCCTTTCTAATAATCTATCTGATCATCACTAGATGCAATGGCTGCATCAAAACATCTTTAAAAGTCATTTAAAAGTCCATGATGGCTATTGAGCTCTTTTAAATATCGTTTACCAACTGCTGGCTTCAGTGGTTAAGAATCTGAATCTAACTGTTCTTTTTTGCTACCTTGTCTGCGTAAAAAAGAAATAGTGAATTCTTTTTTCTGACCACAGGCACAAGGGTAGTTCCTCTGCCTGACATAAAGCCCTGGGCAGAATTCAGGGCATTCCCGTGTGCTGTACTTTCCAACAGTTATTATGGAATCCTGCTTGTAGTAGCTGTTCTTAAAAAAGGGCAATTTACACTGGAGCCTGTCATGCCTTTGCTGTTGTTACGGTATGAATTTGAATGTGAATACTTTTTGTATGCACTGACAATTTTTTTACTTAGCATAGATTTATGGGAGGCTCTTTCTGTATTTTAAAATTTCAAAAGTGAAAGACCTTTTCAGGCAAAGGCTTTAAGGTGAATTTGCTTTGCAAACACACTCATGGTCAGTCAGGAGGTTTCCAGTCCATTTGAGGATGAGATTGGAGTCTGAAGTACTAAATAAACAGCTATGTGGCAGCTTTGTACAGTATCTAAGGGTGGATCACACACTGAAATTGAGTCAACAAGGTCTGAATGTAGAAAAAAGCAAATATGGCATGGGCTGTGTAAACACATAGGTTTGCCTTAGGAAAGTTCCTTCATTGTTCTTAATAATGCTCAGGCCTCAGGGCACAGATATTTCAAAACTATGGATACAGCAGCTTTGGTTCACGGAGAAATGTTTATTCCAGGAATGATCAGAAATCTAAAAACTGAGACTGGGAAATGGTGAAAAAAAATGGAGTTTTTAAGGTAGGAGCTATTAGAGATCTGATATCAGTCATCTTCTATAAGAGGTTGCTGCAAGGCAGAGGATAAACTGTTCTTTGTCTGCTGGAGATAGGACAAAGTAATGTGCTTAAAATGGAGCAAGAGATAGTTGTGGAGCACATTTGGAACACTGATGATAGTGCCAGTGAAGTGACATGAATATATTGCCCAAGGAAATGAGATTGTTATGGGATGTGCTATTTTTTAAGATGGACAACTGTTAAAAGTGGTTTAATTCCAGTAGCTTTTTCTGGTGGAGACAATGGACTTAACCCCCTTCATGCTGTTTTTAAAAACAAAGACCTGCAGTGTAAAGACATCTATATTTAATAACAACTGCTCTTGCTGCACTCCAGGCAATCATGGTCAAGATTTTACATTCTTCTGACAATGTTGAGCTCCTTTGTCCTAAATAAATATCCCTTCTCCTAAGAGTACCTCTGTCTAGAAGATAACATGCTTTTCATATCTTTCAGGGTAAGTAAAAACATAAATGCCTTGTTTGAGTTAGTCTTGAACTGATGGAAGGCAGCTTTCATCCAAAGAAAGTGAACTTCCTATTTCTAAAGTACTTTAATTATTTTGTAACTTTTTAATTAAAACAAGCCTATAAATAGGAATCTTTTCTCCTGACTAATGGTATTTAATTATGTGACATGAGGCTTCTAATTGCCAACTTTTCAGCAAGTTATAAAATGTGTGTAAGAACACAAGAGCTAGGGAGTCTATTCTCATTACGAAAGATTGTGGTTTCGAAGGCTCTCATACCCTGCATGAGACTACATAGGTTCACTTCTGTGCCTGACTCTGAAACTGAAATTAAAACTGTGCTTGAGTTAGGCAAACTTGGTATGACTCAGATTTCTTGTAATGCACTGCTATGATGTTATTCTCAAAACTTCTGCAGTAGGAGAACATCTCAGTGACCTACGTGTTAAAAGAGGTTCAGAAAACCAGATTTTCTTAAAATACACTCATGTAGTTTCTGATTCTACCTCATAAACCAGGCATGACCAAACAGATTTTGCACATATCTACACAGGTAATGTGTTTAGAGGCTTGGGATTAATGTGAGAGGTTTGGGATTTAATTAACATCACAGCTTAGTTCTCTCTCCTTCAAGTGGCATAAGTGCCTCTTATTCCTTCCTTGACTTTGCCAGCTGATAGGGGACTATCAATTGATTGTGCTGTAGAGCTTGAAATTTTGGGGTTGGACTTTTCTGCAAACTGGAAATAGCCTTTGAAAAAGTCCTCAGAAACAGCTAAAACTTACATATACTTCCTAGACTGAGATAGAAATCTGTCATTTTATTCATCCCAGGCCTGAGTGGTCTTCACGCTTTTTACAACGTTAGAGTTTTGTGAGCAAAGTTTAAACCTGGCGATTAACATCCCATATTTTCATTAATAACATGGAGAAATACAATATGAGTACCCTGAGATATGCCAGAATGCAGAGGGGGAATTTGGTACAGAGATTAATATATTTTATGTGCTGATTTGTTCTTGATTCATCTTTACCTGGATTTGTCAACCTCTGCTCCTGATTTGGCTTTTAACAAGTTGCACAGCATGGATATTACAAATTAGGAATATATGAAAAATACTCTCTGGGAGCAGTGTAGCTTAAATTTGTATGTGCTTTGTGAGGTTTTCAAGTGATTTGAGAACATGCTGAAATAAAAATAATTACTAAGCTTTATGGGTACCTCTCCATATGTGACAATTGTCTTGACCATAGCATTTCTCTCATCTCTTGTGCTGCCTGGACCTTTCCTTCAACCTGGTTATTGCAGACCAAGAGAAAGAAGAGAAATGGCCTCTTGTGAGCAGCTCTGGATTATTTGGTATAGTGCTGCTGTGTTTCTCCTCACACAGTGCAGATTGGTAATGGACAGAAGAGCGTTTCACACATTTCCAGCTGTCCCCTAAGGGAAGATTCCTTAAAAACAAACAAAAACCAAAACTAATAAAAATACATGGGATGAGGAAGCATAGACGTGGTGGCACAGGGAACTTCACTGCAAAGGGGTTTCTTTTAAAATTACAGAGGCTTTTAGACAAAGTTTGTTATTCTGATGATATTTGGCTTTGGAAGATATTTCTGAGTCAAGGTCAGGAGCCTTTCAGAATAGGAGCCTGGACAAAATGGGATAAAAGCTGCTCTGTTGGAGAGGTAGGCTTGGTCATATTCTAACATAAAAATGATCCAGCTCCTGCTGTTGGTTGCTGAGAGAAGACCTCTGGCTACATGAGAGTTATGGTCTCTGGAAGGGTGCTTGTGTCTTCACAGATTTCAGGTAGCAGGGAAACCATGCACCAGGTATTGACTGAGCTTTTGGATAGGTTTTCCTGCAGTTTTTCCCTTTTTGAGAACAAAATCTGAAGGTGGTTGACGTGTGGGTGGAACTGAGTGTGTTCCTAGCGTCCTGCTGAACAGCTGAGCTTTTCTTTTTAAAACAAGAAACCTGTTAATCTTCAAGGAACACACTAAACATTATATTCCAGATAAGTTTTTACTCTAAGGTCAGTAGTTGCAGCAACAAGTATTTTTTGATAAAGAAATGTCTCACTTTTTTTTCTCCATTATTTTTCCTCCAGGGGTTATTAGTTGAACAGGATTGAACCAGTGATCCTGGCTCATCAGATTTGGTTTTGCAATGTCTTGGGTATCCCATTGCTTTGAATCACAGCTTTTTGAAAATTGAGTGGAGGAAAGAAGAAAATAGATGATGTGTTTGGTCCTAAGTGCATAACTGAATCAGAGGACATTTCCATTCACGATATACAATATCCTTTGTAGATATGACACTTCATCTAAGATGAAGAGATTTATCCTAGGAGAATACTCTGCCATGTCTGTTCTGTTCTGATATTAGATAGTCCTGAAGAGTACCTATGAACTGTAGAGTTTTATATGTCTATGATTCTTGAATGCATGAATCAAGGAGTTGTTGTAACAGACAAGAGGTTTGTTTGCCAGATGAAGGAAAAGGAGTTGCTATGCCTGGGAACATTACTGAAGAAGAAAAGTATATGGAACAAAAAGTGGAATTTGTGGCATACCAGGTCCAGAATTTAAAACTTTGTTGTTTGGGGTTTTTTTTTCTGTATTTAATTTTAGAACTGACCAGCTTGTTGGAAGATGATGTTTACGCCTGCTTAAAGCTGCTATTCTTAAAACAAACAGTAGAAGAATGTGGAAGAACTCAAGCCTCCGCTGCCTTTTAGCACTAGCTATTTTATGCTTAAGAAGCTTAATGTATAGCCAAGAGATAGGTAAGTTTATTGCAATGTAATTCACTAACTACTTTTTATCTGTAGCTGCTGTACCTTAAGTAATTGCATTGCTTTGCATATGTATGTTCAAAACCCATCACCTCTGTCACCCCACACCATCCTAGGGATGGAGGCAATGCCAGGCCTGGTCTCTGCTTTCCAGCACCCAGCAGCATCTTGCAAACCAGTGCAAAACTGGGTGTTAAATTCTCCATAGTACCACTGAAAGTCTGCATATGCATTGGTGTAAATACCTCCATTGAAACCTTTTTGCTGTATATGTTGGCTCTCTTCAGCCATTCCACACCTTATCATTAACTGCCCTTCTTTCATTAATTGCCCTCCATGTATGATGTGGAGGAGAGCAAAAAACTCATTAGGTTAAAATCAAAGCTTGTGGTTTTGCCATTGGCCCAAAGCCTGCTTATTAGGCTAGGCCAGAATGGGTATTGTGGAAAGAGGCAGCTGCCTCTGTTACACACTTGAGTATAAACCCAGATCTCAGGTACCTCTAGAAATCTGTGAGTCTGTGGCTGTCTAATCAGGCACACAAATCATTCAACAGTTTTAAAATACTGGCCTGAGATGCGTGCAATAAAAATATAAGAAGAATGGCTACAGATGTGAAAAATAACAGTTGTTTTACAGTTTCTCATTTTTGATCTGCAACTTTTTACTGTATTTCCTCTATGATTTCAGGCTCTCTAGGGGACCCCCAGAATTTGAAATGTGTAACGCACAATTTACACAAAATGCTCTGTACTTGGGATGTCTCTTCTAGAGGAAGACATGGACAAACTGACTTTTGCTACCCTACCAAGTAAGTCCCCCCACATACCTGGGTAAAAAATACCAAATTGTGATGAAAGTACAGCTTTTCCTCAGTCACTGCCCATGGAAATTGTGATGCTGTTGTTTCCCAGCATCTCCCCACCAGTTTTCCTTGGGTGGTGCTCCCCCTAGGCCCTGTTAACTCAGGCAATGGCAGGGTTTCTGGCAAAGTTGTTCCATGCTAACTATTAGCCTGCCAAAATCTGCTTGCTGTTTTCAAAGGACTGGAAGATGCTCTTATTTACTAAGACTTCTCTGTGTCTGCCTATCCCTTGCTCAGAGTTTTCATGAGGGATATCTTCAAAACAGGTTCAGTCCAAAAGGAAATGAGAGTTGGAAGCAGTTAATCCTGATGTTGTGAGCCAAAGCAGTAGAATATATGACACAAGTGTTGAGATTCACGTGGATTTCGTGTGGAAAAACATGAACAATCTCTCAGCAACTGCCTTACAACCTTTATAAATCTTACGCTGTATGAGAGGAAACAAAAATTATTTCACAATTGAAACAGATTTTCTGAAGCAAATGCGAGTTGAGAATTTTGAGAAAAGTTTTAAAAAACTTAAATCTTCTGTGTGTTTTTTCACTAATGAGAACTACATGTTCAATTCCCCATGCTGTGGGTCTGCCAAATACTTATCATGTGCTAGGGATGAGTTCAAATCCACTCTGCATCTTGATCCTGCCCCCAATCCAGTTATTTGTACTGTCTTTTTTTCCTGTAAATTCTGCAGGCAGCCCAGACTTTTCCTTGGGGTCCCAGGGCTTGGCTGCACTTAGTCCACCTACATGCTTGATTTTCTGTGTCTCATTATTCCTGCTGCATTGCCAGCTATCATTTCTATTTAAAAAACACCATATATATGACTCTGTGGCCAGAGTTCAGAAGTGCAGAGTTCATGAGGTATTGCCCTCTGAACAGGAACAATGTAGCTGCTGCTGTTTCTCCTTAGCAAAGCGGACATGCTGGCGTCCCTGAAGCAGAGAGTCTGAGATGAGCTTGGTGCAGACATCCCTGAGGGAAAGAGGTTTTGTTTTTCAGTTGCCCAAACATCCTCTAATAATATCTCAGTACCAAAGAGGAGCAGTCTTTCTGAGCACTCAAGTCTCATCTGGCTTTTGCTAGCCCAGAGTCTTGTGTGAATCCTAAGAGTTCAACCCAAGCTCTTGACTTCAGCTGATGGGAGCTCAAGGGTCCTGTTCCAGTTCATAAGTGAGTAACAGTCCCTCAGCAGGAAGTCTGGCATTCAGTTCTCTCCGCTTTCCTTCCTGCCGTCATTCCCCCAAGAGGAAGCTCTGGATTTTTCCAAACTTTCTGCCTTTCTAGTTGCATATCAGTGATTGTGAGCAAAGGGACTTGACCCATCCATTATTGTTTCCTGTATATATCTACATGTTGAAGACATAAGCCAGATCACATTGTGCTGAGCACTGCAAAAACATGAAGCACAGGCTACATTTTCACCTGGGATCTTAGGAATCCTTTGCCCTGCTCTCTGCTCTTTCCCTGTGAGCTGAGCAGCAGAAGAGAGCTAAAAGATTTGTTCTGAGACGTTTATATGGGTGGTAATCCTTCTCTTTCAATGCATATGCCCTCACTTTGAAAAGAAATGGAGAGAGAATGAATCAGGAAACACAAAGGGAGGGGACAATACTATTAGGTTTGGTTTGGGGTTTTTTATTTTTCTTATTTTGAAATGTTGATTCATTGTGACTAGTTTTCAGAAACATGTCTTTTGTTGGCCTCAGGTTTAATTAGATATTAAGAATTTTTTTTTTTTTTTCCTCCACAAAAAGGGTTGCAAAGCATTGGAACAGAGTGCCCAGGGAAGTGGTGGAGTCACCATTCCTGCAAGTGTTCAAAAAACATATGGATATAGCACTTAAAAACATGGGTGAATGGTGAACATGGTGCTTGTGCTAGATTAGCAGTTGCATTTTATTAACTTAAAGGTTTTTTCCAACCTTAAAGATTCTATGATTCTATGATTTTGGTCAAGAAACAAGGTTTTCACTTTGAAGTATTCTCTTAACAAGAAGCTGGTTGCATTATGTAGCCAGTGCACAACTATGCACTATGATAAAAGTGATTTGAAAGATGAGGGAATGCTGTTAGTCTGAGATTAACCAAAGCCCAAGCAAGTCTCACTTCTTCTCAAACTCGATGTGGAACTTTCTGTTTATTACAGAGAATTTGTGTTTTATTAGTGTGCAATTGCCTTAGCTTCCTAGCTCAAATAACTGCTTAGTCCTCTCTGTCTTTTTAGTGACCTTACCTCTCAAGTGTGTTTTAAAACTAAGGAGAGAAGGGTTGAGATTCCAATCCCAGAGAGCTCCATCACAGTGACAATCAAAAGCTCTGGAACTGCTTTTGGTACCAAAGAATTTGTAATTCACCAGAAAGACATCTGTAAGTATCAGGTCATATGTGTGTACCTAAGGCCTTTATATTATGTTTAATGACTCTTCAGATGTGTATGCTTGAAGGTTTCATTGGCAGCATTCCTGTATGTAGAATGTTGGTATGCTGACTCTATGAGAAGCTTCCATATAGCATAGGTTGTTTCTCTAACCCTTCAAGAGAAAGAATACTCCTCTTACCCAAAGTTCATAGCAGAAAAAATCAAGGGAAGAATGTGAGGAGGAAAACAAAATACAACAATGTTGCATCTCTCACTCTTTTCCCTTTTTTAGTCCTAGCTATAAATTAGGAAGCATTTGTAAACAAATTCCTAATCTACATAAATAAGCAAGTTAGACGTTTTCCCACTTCCTTCCAGGCAAAGAAGGAAGTTTTAAACAGAAGATGGCAGTGACACCATCTGCCATGCTTGGTTTACTTTTTGCCTTTGGTTTGCCTGCTTACTCCCTCAGTGTTGTCAAATTCTAATGTCAGTAAAACTTCTTACCTGTGGTTCTGTTTACAGTCAAGAGCAGCTCAAGAACTTAAACAAAATGCAACTCAAAAATATTTGGTCAACATGATGAGTCTCTCAAGTTTATCACAGGTTATCATGGGCAGTGTATTGATTGTGCTGAACACTTTGCAGGCTTTTGGATCCTTGGTCAGGACTGAACACATTTGTAGACGAGATGCTTCTGTTCAATCTGTCTGTCCTGTCACCATCAGGATCTCTTGCCCTTAATACTTCTTGTAACTTAAAATCACTTTCCCTGTGATCTTCAGAACCTTATGTGAGCTGCTTCCATCCTGTGCTTCTGCTCTCCTTCCTTGCCACTCTCCCTTTCATTGCAAGTCCCCACTTTTCTACTGGTCTCCAAAATATACTACTTCTTTTGGGGATGTTTTTCCACCATTCTCCCTAGAAGTCTTCTTGTGCACACTTCAAAGACTGCCACCATATTTCCTTTATCGCTGTGGTATTGAAGGAAGGTTGGGAAAGATGGGATATTTTCCCTACTATGCATTGTGAAGAGTCATATTCACCATCAGTTACTTGCCTATCTACATGCTGAGGTATTAAAAGAAAATGCTATCTGATGATTCATCAGCACCTGTGCTGTCCTGAGAACTGTCATGCTCAAGTAGCCACAGAGTCTTGTTCTAATTACAGAGGTTGAGTTACATGTTTGTATGGCTACTAGCCAGTTCAGAGCAGAGAGATGTGGCTGTTAAACACCTGGGCTAGGGCTGGTGCTGCTGACTAATGACCTGAATATGGCTTTTTTTTTCCCCACCGCTTCTTCTTCAAGCCTTTGTTCCTGTCACTCCACATATTCTTAGTTTAATGCCTGACTTTCCAACTTCCACATTAAATCTGAAGTGGAGTGATAACGGATCAGTCTTCCCATATGGACTGGATGCCCTTTGGCAGATTCAGGTACTCCGAAAAGAAGCTATGGAAGTAGTCACACAAGTAAGTCCCTTTCTTCTTTTATGAAAAATATATGTACCTTTGCCTTCGGTAATATTCTGAGAAATCACATGAAAAAAGTTGGGAATGGTGAAGATAGTAGTGCTTTGCAGGACCTGAGTGTAGTTATGCTTCTGGCTGGTAACTTCTTGTTAAATTTCACAGTTATGAGAACATGGGCTACTGTGCTATTGGTACTTAGTCACGGCAATTTTTTTTTTTCTGGTACAGGAACTTTGTAATTAGAATTTACTTATGAATTTGGCAGATGTTTTGCACCATTGTCTCTATATCTCCAACAGTGTCTCCAGTGTTGGTCATCTCTGAATGCTCAGCTTTCTTTATTCTTTTTTTGTAACCAGAGTTCTTCCAGGCCAATTTGTAGCTCTGTGCTATAAATTTTAATAATGGAGAAAAGACAAAATGTGCAGCCTGGGATTAATATTAGAAGAGCTTTATTTTGGAGAAGTTAGAACATTTCACTGCCTATGAGAAGCCCAGGACTTAGTATACCTCTTTAAATGCTTGGGAATCCTGCTGCTCTCCCTCAAATGTCTGCCCTCTGGTGTTTCTGGCTGACAGTCTGCCTAGCTGGTGGGCTGTTTAGCAACTTAGGCTTTTGTCCAGGTAAATTCATAGCACAACTAAAAGGTAGAACAATAATCTATGAAGATTTTATTATTTACTTCACCTAATTTGCCATTCTGTTGACACTTCGGAGATTATATGTCATTACTAACAGGTGTTCAAAAGCTCTGTCTTGGTTTCTTGGTGCAAAAACTTTGCAGGTTACATACTACTCCAAACTGACATATGAAGACGTCATTCTTTCTTGGAACTGGACATCAGATATGCCTTTGGAGTGCACATCACACTATGTGAAGATTCGCTGTTACATTAATGCAACACAGTTTGTTGGCCCCAAGGATTGGAGTGACTGGAGCCCAGCAGAAGTGATCCCAGGTATGTTTGTTCCCTTGCAACCACACGGACTTTTATTTCTTAATAAGAATTAAGCCAAGGTCAGAGGAAGAACATTAGGCGGTGATGGTCTGCTGCCTTTGAGACTGTTTTGATTAGAGAAATAACACAATCACTAGAAGAAACCTAGCAAACATTTATTTGTATGCATTGGAGTGGTCCTCAGTCACATTTTAGCTGATCAGCACCATGTTTATAGCAAATCGTTCATGTGAAGTTTCTTGTTTGTTTTCTTCCTTCTCTGCTAGGAAAAGATACTGAGCCTGGTGGAAGTGGGGTGTTTCCTCTGGACCCTGTGGTGGCAGTAGGTTCAGATCTGACATTTTGTTGTGTCCATGAAGAAGATCAGCACATAACAAATATGACTTATGGATCAAAATCCTACCCAATGATGCAACTGAGCAGTCGAAGCCATGCCATCAGAGTGCTAAATGCCAGTGTTTCAAACACCAGCGGAACAAATGTAGTGTGCAGACTCGACAATGGGTTGGAAGGAAGTGTCGTGTTTGTAGGATGTATGTATCATGTTTACTAACCTTAGGAAAATCAAATCAAACTTAGGAAAATCAGACTCTTAGGGTTCTGCTAGGAAAAAAATACTGTTGTGGGTTTTCTTCCCTCCTGGCCCTTGGTTTTGAAGTTGAACTGGGGATTGTACTTGTTTGATTTCACTGTGGAAAGGCCAGGCCAGCTGATAGAGGAGACACCAAGTCTGGAAGGACGAGAAGGTACCCATGTAAGCCCTCTTTAGAACCTAGCCCAGTGCTTCTCTCATTGGTCTCTTGTTCTAAGGTACTTTTTCATAATCTGGAATGCATAATAGTTTATTGCCATATGAATATTCAAACTCTGTCTCTACCAGTCTCTCTCAGTTTTGGTTTACATCCATTAGGATCCCATTCCCCATTACAAATGCCTGCCTTTGAACTTAACGTCCTTGGGGTTGAGGAAAAGGGCAGGAGCAACTGGAATGATTTTGAAAGTGTGTTCCAATCTTCAGCCTGTGCATCCTGTCATTGACTTGGTCTGTTATGTCTGCACCAGGAAATGCAAAACAGAATTCAACCTTTTATGACTTCTCAGTGATACACCATTTTTACGTTATTTGTGTAGAATTTGCTTTTTGGGAAAATCTTCCGGGTAAATAAGTCAGTGTTTCAAGAATGAAAGCCCTGACAATTCCATAGGTTTCTCCTTCACGTTTTTTTGTAACAGCTGGGATGCCAAGCCTGTTTCTTATCAGTGTTTCGTCTTGTGCTGCCTACTTAGTGGGCAAAGGTCTTGTTATGGTCTTGCTGGTGAGGGGAAGAAAAGGTGGAGGAAGTAAATATGTATACACAACACTTTGGTTAAGCCAAGGTGTAAGGCTTAGGTCTAGCAAAACAGGTGATCTTTTTTTTCACTGCTCATAATCTGAACTAAGTCTGCCACTGTTGCCTTGTGTGTTAATTCGTCTTCTCTAGGGCAGAGACAAATATCTCTATGTGGATATTGTTGCTCTACCTTTGGCATACACCTTTCCAGTTTCATATGCTTCAACTGTAACAAGACCTGAAGTGCTCTGCCTAGTCTCACAGTGGCGTGGTTACCCTCTCTGTTGGGAGCACTGCCCGTCTTTTCCAGCAAGGCACTCAATGCTGCTCTAGTATGGACACAAAGAAAATGACTTAAAAGGAAAAGATGGACACTTCCAAAGCCATGGTGAAGAGGATGAGCCAATCAGGGCTTGCTTTAATTTTCAAATTCAGTGTGGAATTCATGCTAAAGGGACCATTTCCTTGACTTGACTTGTTTGGAGAATTCAAAGCAGTGGTGGGGCTGGCATGTTAGAAAATGTGACGCACAGCCGACAGCATTCCTGCATGGCTCAGCAGCTGAACTGATCCTCAGAATTTCAGAAAACTCTTGGCAGAGTTTCAGTGAAACATTTCCAGGTCAGAGCCTGGAGCTTGTGAACATGTTTGCATGTGATTTGCCAGATTACCCACCCACTTAGAATTCTAGAGTCAAGTGTTAGTCAGATTGGGCTGATAATTATCCATCTATTTTATTGGTTTTTTTTTAAAGTGTATTAGTTCTGTGGTTGGGTTGTAGCTATTGCCACGTGTTTTTGAAGCACGCAGTCTAGACCCAGCAAAACAAAAGAGCAATGCTTTCAGGAAGCCAGTAACCCAAATGTCACACTAGGATGGCAAAATATCAGCTGTTTTGGTTTCCTTTCATGCTACAGATGCTCCTGATGTTCCCCAAAACCTCAGCTGTGAAACATCCAACTTTCTGATCATAAAATGCACCTGGAAACCAGGCAGGCCGAGTGGACTATACGGAGAACGAAGAACAAAGTACAGTTTATTTGAAAGGTAAAATTAATCAGCACTACAAGGAGTAAAAGGATACAACTGGAATACCTCGACTGCTGCCTGGGACTTATTGCATCATACCTATTTAAATGTGATTGCTTAGAGCCTAAAATACTTTCCAAGAGTTTCAAGAAACTGTACCTAAACTAAATTTGGAAAACCCTTGTCTAGCCCTGCAAAATTCCAATGGGAATTAAGGATGACTTCTCCCAAAGTTTTATACCATTATGAACCCACAACTGGATAAAGGGATTAGTGTATCAGGCTGCTGCCAACATGTAGACAAAGCCAGTATGAAAATACAGGGAGATAGTAGGAGTCAATCACTAATTTTCAATTTTTTTATATGAAACCTGGGTCAGATAATTTCAGACATTTACTGAGCTTCTGTGAAGCAGAATGACAAAAGTTCACTGAGAAGTTCACAGTAAGACAGGTCGTGGGGCATTTCCCAAATGCCACTAGGGAAAATAGCAGCTAGCCTCCATCTGTTCTCCTGCCATTAAGAATTAAAGCAACCAGAGTAAATGTTACCCATAAAACATCAAAAAGGACAAATGACACTGGTTTCACCCACAGGAAGCAGTCAACTAGTGTCCTACTACATTGTCTTTAAGGCCAGGCCAGCCTTAAAAAAAGAAGAAACATCAGAATAGCACTTGCAAAGTGCAACTGCTTCCTTGGTGGTTGTGATTAAAAGTTAGTGAGGAGTTAACAAAACTCTCATGGTGAGAAGAGGCTCTTGTGTCATTCCAAAGGAACAGTCAGGGAAAGAAGCCAGGAGAGGCCTGAGTCACACAAAATGATGAGAAGTGGAGTCTCATGGTGGCTTAGAAGCACGCTGGAGGCAATGAGGTTTGAGTTACAGTCACAGATGTCGTCTAGAGTGCCAGTGCTAAAAAAGCCACTGGGTAGGGTGCAAAGAGGTGGACAAAACAGGGCACATATTCACAGGAAAGGAGCTTCAGTCACTGGCTGCCCATATTCATCTTACAAGAATGTTGTCCAGTCTTACTTTGCTCAGCCCAAATCTGTGAGAGTAATGCGATGCATTTCAGGATAAATACTCTCGTCCTTATTGTCAGCCCACACTGAACGATTGAAATAGACCATGGTGTGGAGGGACCTCAGAGATCAGCTAGAACACAGTAAAAATGCCTGAAAGAAGTTAGTTAAACTTGTGTTCTTAATGAGAGGCTTACACAGATTGTAATTAAAGCAGATATATCTACATACATACAGACACGCAATTTAGATTTTATCCCTAAAGATTCACCACTCTTCTTGTCTGTTATCAGACTGCCTCTCCTGCTTTTGTTTAAAAGACAGCTGGGACTAGTGGATGTATTCCAGGTAACAAACCTTATATTTGACAGGGCTTAAAGAAAGACAATGTGTGTACCATCTCACTAGTTGAGAAAGCAATTCAGAAAATTCTTTAAATGCAAATATATGCTGATCTGAACAAAGATACTTTAAATCAGAATCTTAGCTGTGACTTGTGAGGTGGTTTTACAGGACCTACCTGTTTTCCAGGCTTTTGAGAAGTGAGAGAATGGAAATGTTATGCTAGTGGAAGAGGAGAGTTTCACGTGAGAACAGGGCAAGTCATGACTGATGCCACTTTAACCTGCATTGTGGTGTTAGATATGCCTCTGCAATCAAATCATTCTGTAAGCCATGTGAACTGAACCCATTGTTCAGTACCATGTTTTCAGTCTAGACTTCTGACTGTTGCTAACTTACTCAAAAATTAAGCTTTTCCCTCCCCTCTTTACTTTGTAGAACATCTGGTAAAAATGTTTCATGTGAAGTCAATGAAGTGAACAGAGACCATATCTGTGGCTTTCCAGTACTGCCTGATCAAAAAACCTATGATTTCATATTAGGTGTCTCCAATCCTATTGGGCAAGCACAGTCATCTCTTCTGGTTGATATAACTCAAAGAGGTAAGACTTATGACTTACAAAGGGAAAAAAATGCATGTTTCCTGCATGCTGTTTGTTAGTTTTGGGTTTGTAGAGATCTGAGATGGTATACGTTTCATTATTTTCCTTAATTGTCACCAGGTTATTGCCATATTCAATAATTCAAACTTGAAAACTACTCAAGGCATGACACTCCTCATGCCCCACCTCCTGCCGTGGATAGGGATGCCACGCATTGGATCAGGTTGCTCAGGGCCCTATCCAACCTTGCCTTGAGACCTTCCAGGGATGAGGCATCCACAACTTCTCTGGGCATGTTTATGTTTTGCTTCATATTCTATTACACGTCAACAATTAAAATTTAGGTGTGACTTTATGAACCTGTATGTAAATGACCCTGTATTTCAGTGTCTGCTTATGGGGTAAAATATTGCACAGTTTTACAGCAGCAGGATTTGGAGCATAAGAAAAATAACGTGAAAAGACAGAAGGTGATACCAGGACTATTGCATGCTGTTGGTAATAGCCATGATCATCTGCTGTCAGGGTTTGGAGAAAGAAGTAACTTCTCTCATTTAGACCTTCAGTTTAAAAAAGGAAAGAAAGATGACCACCTCTCTAGCACTGCCTTCACCACCCTTTTCTCCTCCACAATCACAGCTGAGGCTTCAGGGATTCCTATTGGTTACAGTATTCTGCTGTTCTCCAAAAAACTGAGTTAAATATGAGGATAGTGCATTTTTTTTGTCCAGGTCCCAGTTTAACGAGCCTGAGATTAGAACTAGCAGAGTAAATTGACAGAGTTGAGAAAAGCATAATTTGTTTCTGTTAATTATAAACTGGGCTGTTTCACACCCAGGTGATATGCTGCTATTTCCTATTTGTTTCCTCTTCTTTCTTTTCTGCACTGTCCATTTAATTCCCAAAGCACAGTACGTATTTCCTTAAGGTATCTGGGCCAAATCCAACAGTAGATTTTTTTTTTCTCTGATAGCTGTGAATGTTAGTGTTGAATATTATTGAAAAATTCTGTGAAGGGAGTTTTGGGGTGGGGTCATTTAGGAATCCTCCTTTGTCCTGGTCTGCAGATTATAAGTCCTAATTAAAAAAGTTCACAGAAGTTGAGCAAATTTCATCCATCAGTTGTGGTCAGCGGAAATAGCTGGTGTTTCACTTTTTTGATAAAATCAGTAAGACGAAAAATGTTTTTCTGTGTCTCAGCTCCTTATCATGTGTGCAGTACACTCAGTCTTAAGTAAATCTGTTTCCATGTTTGATAGCTGAGAGGAGAGTCAGGAAAGAGACTGCTTGCAGGCGCTTTCCCAGCACCACTTTTCCCAACTGCTGATTGGAACACCCTTCTGATTCTCTCTGATCTTCTAAAATAAGATTTTTCTGAACTAAAGTAAATGTTTTTTTTTTTTCTTATAACTAAAGGTTTTTTCTTTCTTTTTAAGTTTGTCCAAAAACCCCAGAAAAGTTAACTGTTACTGGGAACAACTCTACAAGCATCCAACTGCGTTGGTTTATAAATGGCAGCTTTGCTGAGACCAGGCTTCTGTGTCAAATTGAAATTAGCAGTAGTCACTCTGAGAGAAAACTGGTAAGCGTTGCTTTTAAGAGATAATTTTTTTGGAACAAATGCTGATTTTTTTCTCTGAACTAGTCACATTTCAAATTCTTTTCTCCCTTAGAGCTTCATTCTGATGATCTTATTAAATCGCTAATGTAGTAAGGAGTAGAAGTTCATTTACTAAAATCAGAGAAATTCCTTCTCATCTCTGTTATTGCCTGTTTTGGTTGGTTGGTTGATTGGTTGATTGGTTGGGGTTTTTTGTTTTGAACACTAGAGAAAAGTCAAATTATGCACCATGTTATTTGGTACTTGAAAGGGGTGCACAGTGCTTTATGCTGATCTTTTGGGTAACAGTCCGTGTGCTTTGTCCTTCCTGGTGCAAGCTGTATTAACACACTCTTGTTCCAGTATGCATTGCTGCCCTGCAGACTTCCACACTGGCTGTTTCAGATCTTGAAGTCTGAAGCTGAATTTCTCCCTTTATTTTTTCCCCTCAGAGAACAGTTCATTTGTTTGCTGTCAGGTGACATGCATGTGGCCATAACAGGCAGTTGCTAAACCTGCTTATATGTCACTGATGTAGGGGCAGGATAGGGAAGGATTCTCCCATGGGATGTATGAATAGGTAAACTCCAATTTACCAGGAATAACCTCTGCAGCACGACAGAAGGTGGTATTTCTGTGTGGGGTTCAGATTTTCAGCCAGTCAGGCTTCCAGCTGCTACCTGGTGCTTTGCATCATGGACTGGAGCTGCATATTTACTCTGCTGACTGTCAGAGGAGTTTAAGATACTACTTTAGACATCAACATCAGATACTGAGTGTAGGTGATGTGAATGTATCCTCTTCTATATTGCCTGACTTAGCATGGGGTGGCCTGTCTCACTGGGGAAGCCTAATGAGAAGTGCATTTTCAGCTGGCCTGAGATTTACCCCGAGTTTCTTTGTGCATACATATCTCTGACCATTTCACCTAGGCACATAGTGAATGAATTCTCAGGCAGGTCTTGGTGTACAGAGCCTGAATTTTTAATTTGAGTGCATTAATCTCAGAGGCTTCTTTTCACAATGCTTGTTTGATTTTTAGCAGTATTCTGTTACCCTCTGCACTTAGTTGCCAGCTGGGCACAGCTGTTGAGCACAGCCTTGAATAACATAAATCAAGCTACATAAATGGTGCAGCTAAGACTGAAGATAATCATTATATACATGTCTACAAAATAAGAGGGTGCATGTTCTGTAAGAGTATTTTTTAAATACTTTCAAAACATTTAATGAGTGCAGAAGCCTTAAGCTTTTATATTTTCTCTGTAATAACATATGTTAAGTAATACCAGAGATTAGGGAAAACAAAAGGAACTCAGATATTTTTGGAATATGCAGCTCAAAACCTGGGGCATGCACTCCTTTGTGAACCCTGCTACTGCATCAATCATCTGGGATAGTGGGAGAGGGTCAGGACTTACACTTCCACAGCAGTTAGATTCCCTTCACCTGTATCAGAACCCTCACCCATAGGTATTTTGTAAGCAGCAAACAGCTTGGCAGAAGCTTTTATAGCTTTGTTATATAGTTGCTGGTTGCTTAATAAAAAAATTCCAGGAGTTCCCTGTCACAAAAGTAGCTGTGAAATTGCTATGGGTTTTTTTGAGGATGTTTTCAGAAGTGTTTCCATCCGTATGAGAGATTGTTGGCTTTTCTTGTATTTTTCAAGTTGTCATTTGGCTTTATGCACAATTAGTTGCATCTTAAAGTCACTTGGAGTCCAGTTTTTGGCAGCTGTGATGCACATGTGTTATAATTAGATTCAGGAAAAAGATATTCTCAGGCTTAGGGTTTCTTTAAGTAATTTGGAAACTGAAATGCTCTCTAGACTCAGACCACTTCAAGAATAATAAGAGAGACCAGTCCTCTTATAAGAGTTGTGAATTGAGATCACCAGGGTAAGACCTGGATACTATCTTTTGAAGGAAAGATGAAGGTAGCAGACTGCATGATAAGCACCCTGCTCAAACAGACTGTCTTTAGTGTACTTCTGTGCATGTCTCATGGGAAAAAGGCCTTCATCCCCACAGTCTGATGTGCATGTGCTCAGTGGAAGTGCGGGTTCTGAACACCAGAATCCTGGCCTGCCCCATGTGAGCAGTTTTGCTGCATATGGGAGAGAGGGGGACTGAATGGGATAAAAACAACCACCTGCTACTGTGTGCAGAGCTCACCCTGTTGAAGAATCATCTGTGTTGCCTCTCCTTTTCACGCTTTGCATTTCAAAGGTGCTGCCTACTGTATACTTCAATTTCTGTCTATATAGAACTTTATTTTGGTGGATCTTGGAAGTTTTTTTCATTGTTTAGGGTGACTGCATGAGACATTTTTTTCCTTCATAGGGCTTGACTGCAGCTTTGACACTATCAGTATTTTTGGGGGACAAAAACCCCCACCTTTTTAGCTGTTGACTAGCAGTGTAATCTAGGAGAAAAAGATACATGTATCATGTTAATTTCTGTAAATTTTTAACAGCACAATGTCTCCATGCCTGGTCGGAAGTTTTCAACTTACACAGCTCAGCTGAATGCACTGCACCCTGACACCAAATACCAGTTCAGGGTGCGCTGCTCGGCTGCTGACCACTTCTGGAGGTGGAGTGACTGGAGCAGGGGAGTGGAACAGACCACATCAGAAGCCCGTAAGTTCATCTAACTCTTGATGATAAAATGTTGAACTTGTGAAGGTACATATTTTAAAATTAGTCATCAAAACCTAACTTTTCAATAGATGGTAAATTGTCTACTGTGCAACTGGGGAAAAAAACTACCACTCTTATTTTTTTTATTTAGCTCCTGCAAGAGGACCAGATATCTGGAGAGAGAGAAGTCCTTCTGGTGAAAGCCTAATAGTCTTCTGGAAGGTAGATAGGACCTGTAAAATAATATACAAAAAACTATTTACTTACACATTTATAAATCAGTGAAGTTTATAGTCAATAAACCAGACTGCTATTCTTAACTTTTTATAGAACCATCCATTGAGACAAATATTTTTCCCAAATTAAGAATATTATTAAATTTTTATAATGTAAATATTGCTTTGAGAAGCATTTCACATGAAGAATTAAATGTTTTATACATCTCAGTTGAAAATTTAAAAACTTAGGAACTTACGTGTTAATTCTCAAAGTCACGCTTGAATTACTTTTTTGCCTTATTATCTTATATAGTCATCAGACTAGATCAGGAACACTAAATTCATATTATCCTATGTCTTCTTCTGTATATTGCATTTTGGTTTTAATGCGCTTTTTGTCTGTTCATAGCCCTTATCCCTTTCTGAATCCAATGGAAAAATAGTGTCTCATGAAGTGTCCTGCTACCTGCTAGAGACACTACTGGAGCATAAAGTAGTCTTTGAACCCTCAAACAGTACTGAGATAAAACTTGGAAAAAGTGATTGTGTAATTAGCGTTGTAGCCAGAAACCATGCGGGCTCATCTCCCCCTTCAAGGATAACAAGTGTGGAACTTCCAAGTGGTGAGTGCTCCCAGCTGAGAGTTAAACACCTTCAAAGCTTGGGGAATACCTAGGAGAGTTTGTTTATTGAAAAATAATGCTTTGTTTATTTGTGTTAATTTCCCCACACAAATCTGCTGGGTGGGGGGTAAAAATGCTGCTTTGCTTTTTGAGTAGCGTCTCACCAATTAATTGTGCTCTTTATATAAAATAAAGATGATAATGTGCAGTCTTTACAGCAATTTGTGCTTTTCAAAAGCATTGGTGTGGATCCCTGATATTTAGGGAGCTCAGTGTATTTCTGTGTGTTCTTGTTGAAACACTGAGAAGTGTTACACATTAAAGAGATTCAAAAGTTTTGGAGGTGTTGTGTGGCTTTTTAAGGCAAGAATTGTCCTGCTCTGCAGGAGGATATTAATTGAACTGGTTGGTAAAGTGTTGGCATCCTTGTGCTAGGGAGCCAGTGTTTGAAAAGGAAGTAGGACTTTAGCTTCCCAATTAAAACACTGCTACTCTTGCTGAGGGCTTTGTAAAGGGAAATAGCTGAGCGAGATAATGATTTTCTGCTCCTAACACTGAGCTTGGAGAGTAGATAATATTGCAAAGCAGTTATTGAGAATCCACGCTTCCCTGCACGCCAGACAGTGTAATCTCCCAAAGTCCAAACCTTCAGCTCCAGATCTGGCTCTGCAGGGAGGACAGATTAACACAGCAAGGCCCATCTCTACTTGTTTGCCAGGAGCATTCATGGGTCTGCTTCTCCTTGCCCACCTGGAGAACAGGTGTCTCGGTTGTCTGGCAGCTCAGGTTCTGATAAGATAGGGCCCTCTCTCATAGGATGAAAAAACAAGTTTGTTTCTGTGAAGGAAAACCATGTGAAATACAATGTTTCTTGTGCTTCTCCAAAACAAAGAATCACTGAGTAGGTCAGGTTGGCAGGGCCCACAGTTCAATGTCCTCACCCAAACCGGGCCATCCCAGAGCACATGGCACAGGATTGTGTCCAGATGATGCTTGGGTGTCTCTGGTTAGGGAGACTCCATGACCTCTCTGGGCAATCTGTCCCAGTGCTTGGTCATTGCACAGGAAAGTTGTTCCTCATGTTTATGTTCCTGTGCATCAGTTTCTGTCCTATTGCTCGGCACCACCAAGCAGAGCCTGGTCCCTTCTCTGACCCCTCCCTGCAGACACTGACAGACACTGATGAGGTCCCCTTCTCAGTTGTCTCTTCTCAAGTCTGAGCAGGCTTAGCTCCCACAGCCTTTCCTCCTAAGAGAGATGCTCCAGTCCCTTAAGCATCTTTGTTGCCCTCCGCTGGACCCATTCCAGGAGCTCCATGTCTCTGTTGTCCTGAGGAGCCCAGAACTGAGCACAGCACCAATGCTAATACCTCACAGTATATTCTTAGTCTGCCTGTTGGAGGGAAAAGTAACTGTATGGGACAGTTGATATGAAATGCTTTTATAGCTCTCCTTCAGCAGAGAGAGAGTGAGGCTCTGGGAGTCAAAGAGGTCTCTGTAATAGGTTTGTGGTGTGGGATAGCTGATGGCAACTAGAGCTTTGCATTCATTTATAGCTTTCTCTTAGATGTCTGAGGTTCCCTTTGGTGTTACCCAACTTGTACTCATTAAAGATTTGCTCCCGAGTTGGTATAGGAATTGAGTCACGGACTGAAGTCATAAGGATGACTCATTCAAAGAACTGGATGACATTTTTGCGCAGACATCTTTTCTGGCTGCTTCCTGTGTGCAGTCTTTAAGTGCTTTTAATGTAAGAGAGCAGAGGGTCTGAAGCTGGAGATCTGCTGAGGTTTTCTGAAAACTGAAAACACAAACAAAGAATACACTGCCATAATTAATTTGTCGCTGTCTCTGAAAAGTGCTCTGTGGAGAGTTGGGGCATGTAATCTGGCTGATCCAGGCTCCACTACCACAGTAGTGCTCTAGTGCTAGTAGTTATTTGTTCTTCTAGTCTAGGTTGCAACTATAAATACACCAAAATGCCCAGTACTGCCCATGGTGAATTTCTAGTCATCTAGCTCAGAAAATAAGTGGAGTGTGGTGTATTCAAGTATTTTTTAGACAGTATGTGATTACTGTCAGTAAAAAACTCTTTTCTGTAAATAGAAAAATTGAAGTCTGCTAATTAGAAATATGATCTTTCCAGAATCATAAAAATGAAGTTTCACTGGATGAATAGTAGCTTTTCTGGGGAAAGTGTCAAAGCCGTTGTGGAGCTGATTTGCATTTTTTATTCATGTGTCTTTTTCTTGCCTTGAGCAAGCTACAAAACAATTGAACACTTAACTGTATGCTAAGATTATTTAGAAATAGACAGTCCTTTGACATTCACAGCACATCTGTGAGAGTAAAGTTTTTGTAGCACTAATTCTTAAAAACTATCCTTGCCCTTCAGCCTTCCATAGTTTATGGCTTTAATAAAATGAAATAATAGACTCAATGGGGAGCATAAATGAGAACACTGAAAAAGGAAAACTGAAACCCTGAGATTGTTTTTGCAGATCTGTCACGAGCCCACTGCTTTTGTGGTGGCCTTTGGAAACCATCCCTTAGCTCTGTGGGGTACCATCTGATGGACAGCTGTGGAGGGCAGCTGCAGGAATCAGAAGCTGTTCCCAGATCTGATCACTTCAAGGACAGCTAAACCTTTGATAGTCAGAAACAAGAAAAATAGACTAAAGGCAAAGCTGGGGTTTTTTTTCTTTCTTGTGTAATTTACCCTTGGTAAGACTGAAGGTTCCATAAAGTTCACCAGGGACATGATTATTGCTGTTGATTCTTCATGAAAAATGGTTATCTGTGGTTGGGCGAGTGACAGCGAGACACTTTGAAAGAAACACAAAGCAAACCATTTGATGAAATGACAGCAGGAATTTATAGCTAGAGGCTCCTGCCAGATTGGTGTCAATTCATATTTGAACCTGACATCTGCTGTAAATCCTTACCTTGAAAAAGTGCTTTTTAAGCCAGTCCTGAGCTGCTGCATTTCTCATCATCATACTTAAGGCTGGCTGAGTGATTTGCTGCAGGCTATGTCTGATTCTGAGCACTCCAGAAAGCTCAGCTGAGTGCACTGCTTCGAATTTCACAGTTCACTCGTGCCTCTTGTTCTTAGAAAAGACTGCCGTTTATAAAGCCATTGTGCTGTGGCTGGAAGGCTTTCTTTCATCTTGGGCTATAGATAAGTGTCTACTCTTTGATGGATTTTTGTGTCATCTTTGTTGCAGACAATGTCACAACAGATCAGGCCGTGGCAATGGGGAATGGAATTAATATTTCTTGGGATTCTTACCCCAACATGACATGTGGCTACATAGTAAAATGGTGTCATTCATCTGGGTCTGAACCCTGTAGTGTGGACTGGCAGAAATTTCCTTCAAATACAACAAATGCAGTGATAAAATCTGGTAAGTCAGAAATTATTTCTTGTGAGTCTTTCTGGTTGAGATCTTGAGCAGCAAGTGGAATAAGAGCAGCATGAAGCTATAGGTTGCAGATTATTTGACTGCTGTGTACTTGTGTAAATAAATTACATTCTTCTTGGTACTGTGTTTATTTTAATTTCTTACACAGTCTTGCCAAATCCAAATATCAGTCTTGACTTAACTTTTATCATCCTGTGTTTATTAACTGTTTTGAAATTACCTCTTCTAGATGTACCCCACAATTTCCTAACTCAGCCTAATGCATTATGGTTAATCTAGAGTTTGGGGTTTTATTTGGATTCTAAGCATAAACAGTGCTGCTCAGGATGGGAGAAGACTAATCCGTTGTTTTTACATGAGACAGATTTTTTTAAGTGTGACCTCCATGTGTTGGCTTGCTGTCAGCTATTGAAATTTCCTGGAACAGGGCACATTCCAGGTCTCTAGATGCTGGTGGGCAGATCAGGGAAATGAAATTCAGCTGTGGTGGGACATGTAGCAGCAGAAGAGGAAAGAGAGAACCCATTAAAGATGTCGGATTTTTTTCTCTGCTGTCTATAAGGGCATATATTTGCCTTTTGGAAGAATTTAGTATTAAAGTCTCCATTCAAGAAAACAACTTGGAGATGTGTACATAGGAAAGTTGAGGCGGAGGGAGACCTGGGAGAGTAGGGGCAATATGTTTTTCTGTCTGTAATTACAACACTGTGTCCATATTGTTTCTGTTTGTGCTAGCTAGAGATTGCTTTTTTTAAGCAGACAATACTGTGTCTGTCCAATGATGCACTGCTTTACTCCTGATCTCTTCCCTGGGATCGTTCTTGCAGCATGTGACTCTTGTGAGCTATCCAGCTGCTAGGGCTGGGCTCAAGCTGGCAAATCCACCACTGCTCTTAGTCTTGCTAGGAGAGTCTCTCAGGCTGACCTGAACTCTTGCAAAACCCAGTTGACTTCTGTGTAGTTTCACAGTGGTATCTTGTTTAGAAAAAGTCGTGAAAGTAGTGTACAGCCCTGACTTGAGAAAATCCCAGAAAGTGGTAAATTATTTACACATTATAGCATCAAATATCTTTTCTTCCACCAAAGACATGGGAAGCATAAATTTGATGATTTTCTGTGTCTTTGAAAGACAGTTCAGGACTGAAGTTCATTGCTAAGTTGCTTCACTGTCACTTTTGAGAGTTTTCTGCATAGCTTTGGTACTGTTGCTCGAGTAAGCCTGGTTATTTCAAAATGCATTTGTATTTCTGAGGAGGCAGGATCTACGTGGCTGCTGTGGGAGGAAAGGAAGGGGATTATTTCTGGTAACTTCAACTTGTGTTTCCCCATGGAAAGGACAATTTGTGCAATTTGAGTAGCTTGTTTTGAATCCTCTTTGTTCAGTACTAAACTTTCTCTGGGAGCTAGATTTGGTTACTGCTTCTAAACCACATCTGATGGCATAGCTTTTGTAGAAATTAGAAGTAGGGATGGTATTTATACCATTATACTTCTAATTTTTTAATACGTATTTGTATGTCTGCATCATGTGAAATCTAAAAGCATCATTCTTCTGAAGTTAAATATTCTTACAGCAGTTTTCTCTTGCAGCTCTATTCAAACCTGGCGTGAGATACAACTTTTCTCTCTATGGCTGCAAATCCATGGGATATCAGTTGTTGAAAAACGTAACTGGGTATATGAAAGAGCTGCGTAAGTACACTTTTATCATTCAGGATCTCTGCAAAGTGAGCTTAGCCTGTGTCTATTTTTTAGCTCAGTGTTGGCAGAAAACAGAGACCAGAATCCCCATGCAGTACTACTGACTTCTGTTTGTTCTCTGTGTATAACTGTAACACATTTCTCCAGCCACTTCCAGTTTCAAGCATATGCAATAACCCTGTGTTCTCCAGCTTGTGTGGTGCCACAGTGTCACAGCAATTCACAGCCATAATTTGAACCACATGGCTGTGGTCCCTTCTACACAAGAGGAGGCAACTTTTTTGATTCATCAAATCCAAGTAAACTTCCAAGCGCATTTGGTACAGCTCAGCAAATGTATAAAGTATCTATAACATTTTGAAAGTACTTCTTACATCCAAACTAGATCCTAGAGCACAAACCACTTTGAGAATTGCACTTATATTCTGTCTCACACCAGCCCTGTCTGGGTAACTGGGGTTTGACCCAGTGCTGAGCTTGGCTGGCCTAAAGATACATTAGTGTCTGAATGCTTTCTGTTCCCAGGTGTCTGGACATGACTTTACCCTTTAACACCACAGCTGTATTGTATTGTATTGTAACTACAGCACCCATTTCACTTTGAAGTTTAATGTGTTTTCTGCTAAAATAGTTTGCCTAGAAAACTGAGCTGCTGACATAATATGAGTCCTTGGAAATGGTGTTGTTTATTTGGTTGAAGGTTGAAGGTGAGGTTAAGGCAGTTTTACCAGAAACTCTGTTTTCAGCCATTTGTGTTTCTGCAAAAATTCTGAAAGGTTTCCCAGAAGAGTTTTCCATGTGTGTTATGAACAGATCAGACAGAAGCATTCAAGCTATAAAGACTTTGAGGGACTAAAAATGCATTGAACATGCAGAAGAAACTTACTAGGAGCTGAGAAATGCACAAGAGCATAAATTCATTCTAAAACTTTGGAATTTACCTTTGGACAGATAACCATCAAGAGAAAAATGGATGCATTCATAAACATTAATTCATCCCTGCTGGATCAAAGCCAAGTGTCAGACTAAGTCCTGACATTTTACACGACCATATGCATTATCTGCTGTAACACTTTCAGTAGGCTTCAGGTATTGGAATAAGGACTTGTGTAAACTGCTAAGAGTAGTTCTTTTAGGCTGAGATGGTAGAAATGTGGAGTTTTTTTGGTTTTAAGACAACCTATGAAGTCACAGAGTTAAAGCCTGTAAAAGCTAAAATGTATCCTCTGAATGTTTATATAATCTTTTGGGGTTTGTTGCAGGAAGAAGGGTATTTACATGTATGGGTCTGTAAGAAAGCTGACCAAAGAGAAATTTTTCTTCTAGCACCTCTCAGTAGCTAATACTGCAGTAATTATTAACAATTAGTCCAACACAGCTGTATTTTTGTGGCACCTCCTGCTAAGTTTTCACATGTACTTTACAGTGAGGAGTCTTGAGGAAAAGGTTGGAAAATGCTAGCTCCAAAATAAAACTGATGAAATACTTACATGGTTTCAGCATTTTATGAAAAGGTAATTTCTTACTGGTTTCTTCCTTAATAATTCTCCCTATAGCTCCAAAAACTGCACCAAATTTTATTGTTGAAGAAACTTCTTCAGATTCTATATTGGTAAAATGGGAAGACATTCCTATTGAAGAATGCCGAGGGTTTTTAAAAGGATATCTTCTTTCCTTTGCAAAAGGTGAAAAAGATGCTTTAAAGCCTAGACTTTCAGAATCAGGTAAGTTGTTTGTGTAGATTGCAAGTTCCTTGCTTACATCTTTCTTTTTTATTTTTTAATAATTTAATTTCACTTTAATAAAAAAGATGCTTTAATAGTAATTGGGTTGCATTACTCACTGTTATACTTGGCTCCTGATAATGTGACAAAGGCATTTAAAATAATCAGCTCCTTGTGTGATTAGCCCAGTTGTTTTTTAATATAAAGCAAAAGTTTGAGAAAACCCTGTCTCACTGGGGCCATAGAGTAATGCAGTGACAAAGTGGCAATGTGTCATGCTGTCCTGTGCTCAGATACCCTGGGTAGATGAGGTGGGGAGATTACATGGCTGTATTTAATATTCTTCCAGTGCGTGTCCTGTCAGGACTGAAGCCTGACTCACATTCATAAGAGGAGAAGCAGGAGGATAAGGAAATGAAGTCAATCTGCAGCAGCAGATTGGAGTGTTGGTGTTGTGTAAGCAAGCAGCATTTCTAAGGTTCTTTATTTCAGTTTTCCTTTACACGGACTGTTCTTCTGGTTTCATTTGCTCACTTCAAGAAAGTTTTGCTAAAGCTGAGGTTGTCTTTTTGAATCCTTTCTTACAAAGTTATGCTTTTCTTACTGCTTCCAAACAAACAGGGAATCCAGAACTTAAAGTTAACAATATCACTGACTTAACAAAGAAGTCTATGAAAATACTTGATCTTCAAGGCAAAACGAGTTACCAGCTGGAACTACAAGCCTACACTGCTGGTGGGTTGAGCCCTCCAAACAGCCTCTATGTGGTGACAAAGGAGGACTGTAAGTTGATTATCCCTGTTCAGACATATCCCTGTCTTTAGCACAGGGGCTGTGCAGTGTATATAAAACTGGGCTTATTTTGTTGGTTTGTGGGGTTTTTTTCTGTTCCTGGAGGTGGTTTGGGCCTACAGTCTAATCTTTCCCTTTATTTAGCTGGTTATTTATAAATACAAAAAATTGGTACAGTCCAGAGTGAGGGAAAGATCCTTTCCTATTACAGCTATTTTGTAGTTCATGGTAATGTATGCATTAAAAAATAACTTCTAACCTACTACTAAATATAGTGGAGTCTGAGCTTAGTTTTCTCAAACAGCCAGCCTCTTTTTTGTCAAGTGTCCCATGATGAATATCTGCTAATACATGGTGGGAAGAAAGACATTGTGGAAGTATTTATCAGTTTCAGAGTTGTAAACAGATGCTTCTCTGCTTTGAATTCAGTTTTATTGATCCCTTGACAGAAGCAAACACAGAAAGACAATTACAAGAAAAAAAATAGAGATTGACTTTGGAGAATGAGAGAAAAAAAGGATTTCCTATGAAGGACTAAACACTGGGGTGCAACTAAAATACATGAGAAATTGAGCTTGAGGCATTTAATATCAATGGAAGAAGGCATTGGGGATGTATTGGAGCTAAAGCCCAGGGATTGGAAGCATTGTAAAACACATAAAAGCCAATGCTGTTTATGCAATTAGTTGTTGGCCTAGAAGAGCCATTACCAGAAAGTTGGCCAGCTCAGGCCAAGTTAGGTAGCATGTTTCAGGTAGCATGAAAGTGCAATGCCAGTGCTTAATGAGAACAGAATCACCGTAGCAATGAGTCTTGTGCTGCACATGAAGTCTTCTGTAATTAAACAATCAGAGAGAAACATCTCTAGGGAAATTCCTGTAGTTATCACTGAATCTGTTCATGGACAGGCTTTTGCCCTTCCAGCAAAGGGGAAGGGTGATGGTGTAGCTTACTGTTCACAGGCCACTGCACTAGCTGAGTTTAATGGAATGGTCTTTAATTGGGGTTAGTGTTAGAAAATGCATAAAACTTGCTGGTAACATTGGATATATATTTACTGTCTTTTCTTTTTCTTATCCCTCAGCTGTAGGATTAATCATTGCAATTCTCATCCCCGTTGCAGTGGTGGTGCTGCTTGGAGTGTTGGCTAGCATCTTCTGCTACCGAAAGAGGGAATGGTAAATGCCTGCCTCGGGTTCTCATCTTTTCCTGGAAGTGTTTGCTTCAGTGCTAGGGTTTTCCATGATTTTAGTAACTCCTTGTTTTCTCTAAATACCCAAAGATGTTAGTGGGCTTTGTTTAAAGGTGGGTGGCAAAAACACAGTGAGGAAGAAACTGAGTTGGAGAGAGGTCAGAGGGAGGAATGCAAAAAGCTTTTGCAGGAGCCTGTCTTCCAGTGAGCACCGTTTATAAATAGCTCCCAAATGGAAATAAGATGGAGACATACTGTAATTTGTGTGCCCTCTACAAACAAAGGTGGACGTACCATCTTCAGCTTTTAGTAAATGCGGCATATTAAATTCCCAACTTAAAAAAAAAAAGTTGCTGTTTTTTCCATTATACTCAGTGAAAGTTCAACACACTAAATCTTTGCACCATGTGTCTTCAATATTCTGAATTAAAGGGAAGTGTCCTGACTCCTTTTGTGTATTCACAATCTGTTTCAGGCCTTGCTATCTTCATAATAGTTTATTCTTTCCTCTTTAAAGGATTAAAGAAACATTTTATCCAGAAATCCCAAATCCTGAGAACAGTAAGGCACTGCAGTTTCAGAGGAACATCTGTGAGGTAACCCTTATTTTAAATCTAGTATTTTAAGCTTCTGAAAGATAAAATACATTAAAGAATTCTTTTGCAAACTGTGACTCATCTGTTCCAATTGTAGAAAAAAAACTCTGTAGCAGGGGGAAATAAGCCACTTTACTGAGTAACTTCTGTCAGGTGTTATCTAGAGCTTTGTTGTTGTTAATGTAGTTACTTGCAATGTTTGAACTAGGAAAGCACTGCTGCATTTCTCTTCTGCCAGCTAATGAGAAGTGTCAGTACCTGATAACAATACGGGAGCAACACACCCATCTTTGTCAAAGTGTTAGAAGAAGCAGAAAGTATGGAGATCTGACATATCCCATCCTCCTGGTAGATACATTAGTTGGAGATGGGGATAATATTTCAACAGCCTGCAGGAATGGGTTATACAAAGACAAATCTGGGGAGAGTTCTCGAACACTTACTGCAAGATCTCAAGTCTCTTTTATTTGCATAAAATACTTCTAACATTAACAGGAATGTGAGCCAGAAAATGATAAACACTTTTTTTGTTTTTTAATATCTTGTACTAGTGGCTGTGGGATGAGTACAATCTGCAAGCCACCAAACTGGTGTAATTTGGACAAGTTGTTGCTTTCAGGTTTTCCAGATCTTTTAGCTTAGCGTCTCCCCGTTCTCCTTTTTCTCATTTCAGGGGAATAAGACACTTAAAACACTGGAAATGAACCCGTGCACCCCCAACAGTGTTGAAGTGGTGGAAACACAGTCTACAGCTCCAAAGGTTGAAGACACAGAGATGATGTCCCCAGCAGCAGAAACCACTGTGCCTGAAGATGGCTCTGACTCAGAAATGGAGAACCACGTTGTTGTGTCCTACTGCCCCCCTATCATTGAAGAGGAGATCTCAAATCCCCCTACGGATGAACCTGGGGGGTCATCTCAGGTGGTTTACATTGACATCCAGTCAATGTATCAGCCTCAAATTAAACCAGAGGAGGAGCCAGAAATAGACTTAGTGACTACAGCAGGCTATAAGCCACAAATGCAGCTGTCTATCAGTGCTCTGAAAATAGAGGGTCATTCACCTGTGGAGGAAGAATTGGATAAAACTGCAGGTTACAGACCTCAAGCAAACACTAACACCTGGAACATGGGCACTCCAGACTCTCCTGGATCAGTTGAAAGCAACAATGAAAATGCATCTTTTGGGAGCCCATGTTCAATTAATTCCCGACAGTTTCTGCTTCCCCCAAAAGATGATGAAGACTCTCCTAAACCCATTAACACAGGGTGGTCCTTCACACACTTTTTTCAGAACAAACCAAATGATTAACAGTGAGTCCTCATTGCACGTGAGCCTGCCTTCTGAATAAGCTTTTATTCCTGATGTTATAAAGAAAGTAAGAAGAAAAGTGCAAAAGGCATGAATTATTCTTGGAGACAGTCAGCAGAAGTTCAAGTGAGCTGAATGTTACCATGTTTAAGTTAGTCAAAGTGTTAATATTCCATTGTAATAGAGGCTGAGAGGCCAAAATTATAGCAATTTAGTTATTACTCTAGTAATATATATTGGATGTAAGGGGTTTTGAATTTACATCCCCTGATACTTATAGTCAAAGAACTCTGCCTACCTTCACACAGTGGTCCAAGATTAACGTGGTCTCATGCAATTTATAACTTGGAAAGATTGCTTTGCTTTGTTGTAGTCGTTCTCAACCACGCAGACTCAAATGATGCAGCCAACAGATTTCCTTACTGAAGGTTTACTTTGTAGCAAATCTCAGCCTAAGACACAGAAACAATGTGGTGGGAAACTGTTGGGATCTTTTATCTAGTTATGAACTAAGAACAAATGAGAGTGCTATTTTTTTTCTTCTCCTTTATGGAAGGTTATTGTCACTGTTTAACACTTACAAAGCAATGGCCATTCAAATCTATTGCTTTTTAACTAGACACTAATTTCTGTACCTACTGTACAATGTTTATTAAATGTTTGACTCAGGGGTACAAACTTGGGGAAAAGAAGTGTAACACTGATTGAAACCTCAACAAGAACTGCATAAAGTCTAAAACTTCCTTTTTAAAAAAAAAAAAACTTAGAATTCTCTATATTTTTTCTATCTTTTGGTTAAAGAGTTAATCTTTCCTAATGTATTGCACTAATACATTTTGTATTTCATAGCTTCTGCTCCAGATCTCCTGCTTTGATAGGTACAATAGTCCATTCACCCTCAGTGTCCAGCAGTCTTTGCACTATGCAGTAATGTAAGCCATGGGGAAATCTCTGTCCACTCACTTTAGCTGCTGAAGCAGTTTGGCACATGAAATTAGAGGTAGTAGGACTAGGTCCTCGAGGAGAAATTGCTCTTTGGATGGTCTTCATTGTATTAGCTTTGTATTACCTGCTGCCTTGCTGATCTTAGGTGTCTACCCAATAGGACCTTCTATACAAATCCTACCTGGGAGTACAAGGCAGGATTTCTCTAGTGGCAGGGAGAAACCCAGGGAGGTTTTAGTGCCGCTAATTCTACCTCTCCTTTACCAGATATGTGATGCAAAGAAAGCTTAAATGATGTACATATGTGTGCTTAAAGGAGTGTTTAGAACAATCATCTTTTAAAATGCTTGTTTTCCCATGTGTATCTCTAGACAACTGTAACTGTAACATTTCACTGTGTAAATTTCAGGCATACATGAGTTTCACTAGCTCACAGGAGAAACTTTTGAGAAATGTTCCTGTTTCTTGCTGTAAAACAGTGGGGAGGTGTCAGGTGTTAAAAGAGCTTGATCAAAAAGGGTCTCCATAAAGTCCTAACCAATTTTGTTTTTTTATTCTCCATTTCCTTAGCTACTGTGTTTTGTTAGGGGTTTGGTTTTGTTGTTTAGTTTTTTTTGCTTTTTATTTTCTTAATAAATAAGACATGGAAATTGTTTTCTAAACAAAACAGATAAGGAGACTGAATTGGCTAGGCTGCTAGTTGTAAAGATGTGAGAGCAGACCAGGAGGATGACTTACCTTGACACGCATTTGGTCTCCAAAACCACATGATCTGGCTATCAAAATAAAACCAAGCATAAGGTTAAACCTAATCACAGCAATGGGTGGTTCAGTTTCAGAGACTGGCATGTCTCTGCCATCTCCAGAGAATGAAAGTGTAGAGATGTTTCAAAACTGACAAAAAGGCAAAGCACTTAATAGTTACCATAATATGTAACAACTTCCTGTGTGTGCCTCCTGGAAGAGTGAACTGTGAAGGAGTGAAAAACAGGTTAGTCTGCAGGTCTGGCAGAGTGCAAGGTGTCTCTGAAAGAACAGAAAGTGCACATAGGATTCATCTGTTGAGTCTTTGAATTAGCAGGGCTGCACGTGAAAAGACAGGCAATGAAAAGACAGGCAGTGCAAAGAGCTGACATCCATTTGTGACCAAGCATCAGCACAAGGGAAGTGTCATAGCCTATTAGAACGTTAAACTAACACATGGAAGGAAGCAGTTAAGCCCTTTGTGATTAATAGCTGGGAGGAGGCTAAATCCTAATAGTAACAACTGCTTTTCATAATTACTCTTTATTAGAGTGTTTCTTTTTACAAGTGTAGATTTGGCTTAATGTGTCCATCTCCTAAGATGAATTTTAGCTTTTGCTGCTATATGCTTTTAATTGAAAGCAGATGATGTCATGGACAGCGTGTATGGATAGTGGTTTGGTTTTTTTGTTTTTTTTTTTAATAGAGCAGTTTCTCAGTGCAGAGGGGCAATCAGTATTGTTTGGTGATCCAACTGAAAAAAAAAACCTCTGTAGCAGAACAGCTGACCATGAAGAATAACTGTGCTTTTCATATGGCTGTGTATTGCAAGAAACAAAACCAAACAGCAGTTTGAGAGTACTAGCAATTTTTAATTTGGAGAGTGGAAATCAGGGCAGCTGCAGAGAACACAGAGAGCTCACAGGAAGCAGTTTAGGACCATTCTCAGTGTTCACATGGTGAATCACTTACACATAAGCATCACATACTCAGGTTTCCCAGTGTGCTGCTCTTCCTATTCAGTAAAGACAGCAACATTTTAAATTGCTTCATTTCTTAATGATTAGGTAAGGAAAAGCTCCACAAATGCATATTCTGCCTCAGTGTTGATATTATGATGTCTCTCTTACCTAATTACTCATCTCTTTTTTTTTTTGCTTTTTTTTTTTAAATTCTTGACTATATACCTGGTGTTTGACTTTCAGGATGCAGGTCAGAAAGGTCCTTTCACAGCAATGGCTTCAGTAACAGAAGAGTGGGGCAGATGTGGGAGAGACACAGGCTTGTGCAGTATCTGTAGCCCCATTGTTGCTTAATGCTGGTGAGCCAGTAAGCAGTTGTCATTCCATCACTTGAAAGTTCAGCAGCTTCACCGCTGTGGTTTCCTTTAAGACTATTCAGTGCTGCTTTTCAAATGCCTATCTCAGATCTTCAGCAGTGAATTCAGATATATAGGGAGGGGTGGTGTGCTAATATTGCCACCCCTAGGTACATGAAGCAGTAGGGATGAATGACAAGGACAGTCAGGGAACAGACTTGCTTTCTGAGCCCAAGTGCCATGCTAAACCAGTGAAGCATGTTCATGAATGTCTTTGAACCAAATACTCTTTCAAAGCATGGTGCTCTTTTATAGCCTCTAAATGCTTTGATAACAGTTGTAGGCTTCAGAGGGGATCAGATTCTTTTTACTAGTGCCTTCTAGCTTCCTGATGAGCCTCTTCGGACAAATTTTTTTCTGAAAAATATCTTAGGAATCCTAAAGTTTAAACTGCATTTGCTTACCATCATTTTGTGAAAGATCTTATCCTTTATTGAACATTTTTTTTAGTTCTTTTGGCTTTTTACTTCATTTTTTAGAAGAGTAGAAATTGCAGCTTTAAAAAATATATTAAAAAGGAACCAAACAAAAAACAAAACCCAACAACTTCCAGAAGGGATATGACCAGAAGGGATTGTGTCCAAGTCACTGTCATCCCTAACTCAGTGCCTCAGTCCTCCAGGATCAGTGTTCGGAGATGTACTGTATTAATGCCAAGCAGTTGCTTTCTGAAGAAAGTCGTCAGTTCTGCTGCTTTTTATTTTTGAGCCATGCCTGTCATATGTGACAATTTAAGTTTTGTAATGGGTTTTTGTTCTGTTCACTGTATGCGTGGAACATCAGTCACATTTGATGTATCATTGTGCACTCTCCTATTTGACACATTCATTATTTTTGGTTTTTTGACATGCACGAGATCTGGGATCTCAGGCTTGTGTTAGATTTTGGGATGGTAGATCTGCATGTGATATACCTCACAGAACTACTAGTTAATATATCAACAAAATAGTAAGCTAATATTACAGGCAGGCAGTGAATTACCTCCCCTGCTATGCAGTGGCTGTGTAGGCAGACCTAGAACCCGATAACTGACATTTGCTGTCTTTATTACCTTTAGTTGCTGCTTTCAAGGGTAAACCATTTCCAAAGGGAGCTAGTTGCTGTATTGTTTGTCATGGCACAATTGGCAGATGTGACACGTTTCTTCATCTTTGGTTTATGTGGGGGACCAGAACTTTCCTTTGCTAGGAGCATGGCAGCAGCACACTCCTGCTGACCTTGAGCTTTAGGCTGCTCTGAAGAGGCATTTTCAAGCCACCTTTTTTGTTGTTTTTGATGGGTTCAGCTGGGTAAAGCTTAGTGCTGTGGTGTTCCTTGTGATCATGTCCTATAGGACACTCAGTTGAACATGAATAGGAGCAAAAATGAAAGCAATTGGGTGCACTGGAGAGAGGTGACTAGACATCACTCTGAAAAGGCAATGATAAATTGTGTGCTCTATTTTTAAATAAATACTGCTTTGTAAATAGAATACTTGTATCCTTACAAGTACATAAAAGTATAGTAAAATAATTTGAAATATATTAGAAAAATGTAACATTTAGAGAATGAGATTGCTAACAAGCCTCTGTGTACCATAAATCTATGAAGAGCTTTCCATGTAAATAGCATCTTCTGTTCTGCCACAGACTTCGATGAAGACTTCAGTGCAAATGACATTTAATATTTATAACAACAAGTCCTAAACCTTTATGCACACATGTGCTTGCATCATGTGCCTGGGTGCATACGGCAGAGGAAGTTGGCTTGCAATTGCCAAAGTGATTTTTTTGGAGTCCTGTACATGAATATATACCTTCTGAGACAGTTTTGTCTAGAGGAAGCACCTGCCATCTTGTGCTCCTCCCAACACACTTTGCAACGCTTGTGGTGCTGTGCATTAAATGGTGCCCTGCATGGACGATGTTCAAAGATGCTGTTGGCAGTTTGCAATATTTGTTTTTTTCCCTTGTTTAAGACTGTCTTAGATATCTTGTTAGGAGCTGGAAAACAGTTTCTTCCACCACAATTTTCTTTCCCCTACGCCATTTATATAACTCTGGATTTTCCCCAGTGTTTCTAAGATATCCAGTGTTTGTTTTGGTTTTGCATGTTATACAAACAAACCTCAGATAATATTGGCAGGCTTTCTGTAACTTTGTAAGTTGTCCCAGGGTGCATGACAATACTTCTCCCCCACAAAAAAGTCTATTAATTCCTTCTGCTTTTATAATTAAAAAAAAAAACTCCAGAGGACTTTTGGGTTATGGAGAGCAGGGTTCAGCATACCCATGCAGGTGAGCTGGTCTGATGGCAGGGTGTCTCATGAGAATATGGGGTTAATCCCTCTCCAATCTCACCCTCTTCTTGCAACAGCACTGTCCAGGTGACTTTGTGGTGCACCAGAGCAGATGAAATCCTTGGTTTTCAATGTGATACCTAACAAAATCTCTAGGACAGTCCCAAATCTGCATTTTGACTGAAAGTAATCTTCAGTGCAGGTTTATGCACAACTTCCACTAGAAGGCTCAATACCTTTGGAACTCACTTGGTCTCATGTTGTACAAAAGGCAGTGAGTAAAACTAACCCAGGAGCAAAGCAAAAAGTGAAATTTTCTAATTTTCATTACTTGGGTAAAGAAAAATTAATAAATAATTAAAATAAATTAATAAAAAGTAGATATCTTGAGCAGGGCAAAGTAAAATAGAAAGCTCACATTCTTTAGTAGTAATACAATAAAAAAAAATCATTGAACGTTACTCTGTCAATGTTTTCTTAATGTGGTTCAAGAATGGCTTTGGATGAACAACATTTTACATTTGATAGCATGTCAAAAGTTTGTAAAGCTGGGGATAACAAAAAGAGAAGACAACTGAATCAACTCATGTCTGAAATCCTACTTGAAGGTAACAGTAATTTGAACTTTGAGCCTGTTGTGGCACACAAAACATCAGAACTGGTGGAATCATACAGGTCACCTGAAAAAACACTCAACATTGTACTATAATGCTGTAACTTTAAAACATATACTGTGAATAGGTTCAATGTTTTTTTAGCTCTTTTTATACCATATTTTTTACAGCATAAATAATTTGCTTAGAGATGTTTTTTATGTTCTGTTTTTATGAAGATTTTAATGGACTTTTGTTTAATACTAGTGAAAATATTGTTTGCCAATTTGACATAGTTATCTGTAGAAGTTAATTCTGAGAATAAATCAGTAGATTGAGCTGAAAAAATAGTCTTCATAACACACTAAATCTAATAAGTCATTCAGCATATTTTTGTTGCTGTCTGATACTGAAATTTTCCAGCTTCCAAATCTGCTATTGAAAAACTACTTCTTTCACGATTTTAGCAAAATCATCACAAGGCACTTTAATGAAGCTGTAGCATGCCAAGTAAAATACTGATTCAACAAAGTGTATCAATATGAAAATTTATCAGCTAAACAGTTAAACAAATGCATGCTTAAAAAAGGAAGCATGGGTTCATGTTGGGGATATAGTATTTCAGTGTGGCAGTTGACATTTAAGACTAACCTAACACTAAGATACATTTTAAACCTAGTTTGCTTGCTTGATGTAACTCCTATTGTATTGCTTGGGTGTCTAAAAGTAAGCATGTGTTTAACAATTTTGCCATAGTATTGCCATGAAATTTAATAAATATATTTTCTTACAGTCTTATATGTCTTCATATTCTTTGCTTTCCTATTTATTTTTAAAGTAAGAGTTAAATTCTGCTCATGGCCCAGTACAAACAGAGTTATTTGAATTTTGTGCCAGAGTAAATAACCACGAGATCTAGAATGCACAGTCTTGGCTTCCTGATAGGCGGAGTGGATAGTAACAGATACTCCCCAAGCAGCTTCTCCTCAGCACAGCAGACCTTACCATTTCCCAGGCCCATGGAAGCCCTCCTGTTCTTGCCATCCAGTGCAGTGATAGGAAAAAGTCCAGGTCACTTATCCATGTCCTCCTTGGCTTGTGGCTCTAACACAGCTGGGGTTTGATACGTGACCCCCTGCATGCCTGGGCTGCATGCCCCCCATGCCAGACATCAGCTCCTGCAGACTCTGCAGGGGGGACATCCCTGTGCTGGGATGAAGAGCATAGTGGCAGGATGAACGGGCCCAGGCTGTGCACTGTGGGGCTGGTTTGGGTGGCATAGGACAATTTCTAAGTATGTTTTAGTGGAACTGTGATGATCAGGTAATATGTAGGCCCAGTTGTAACATAGGCCTTATGTTTGAGGCCATTTATGTCTTGTCATTTGGTGGCTCATCTAACCCACAGCATCTTTACTTGGGAATGACAACTGACCGGGTGATCCACCTGGTGGGTGCAGGAAAGGCTGTGGATGTTGTCTGTTTGGACTTCAGCAAGGCCTTTGACACGGTCTCCCACAGCACACTCCTGGAAAAGCTGGCAGCCCACGGCTTGGACAGGAGCACTCTTTGCTGGGTTAGGAACTGGCTGGATGACCAGGCCAGAGAGTGGTGGTGAACGGTGCTGCATCCAGCTGGTGGCCAGTCACCAGTGGAGTCCCCCAGGGG
>VZSE01004532.1:449139-523132 GCA_013398275.1 Promerops cafer | reverse complement strand
AAAAAAATAGAATACCACAGTAGCAAGTATTTGCTCTTTTTTTTCCTAATCTTTTAATCTGTTTAAGACAGGAAAGCTTCATAATGTACAATTTTAAACTGTCAAAATTTACAGAACAAAAAGAGTCAAATGTAAAACTGGTCATAACTCACAAATATCCCCATTAAAACTGTATAATACAGACATTAAGCCACAGGTCACTTTTCTATTTTTAGGAAAGTGTGCAAAGAGCTAATTGTATAGTACATGTAGATGTTAAAAGTGATGCCATGTAAGCAGGTCTGCTGCTGCTATAAAAAATAGACAAGTATAAAATTACTTCTACAAAATTGGTTCATTTTTTGTTGCTTGTAATAAAAAAGTAGACTTGTAAGAACTTTCCTCTTCAACAAACAACAATATTTTGAAACCAGTCATTGTAACTGTTATCCTGTTACACAGGATGAAACATAATTTAGCTAAATCAGAGAGTGGTAAGGAGAGCTGCTTGTTCCAGGACCTACATGTGAATGCAGAAATATGCTGCCCAATGGTGTATTTGTTGAACAGCACAGTCACTGTATCACTGCAGGGTGGGATGATTGCAGGTGTTTCAAGATTGCTTTCTCTGATACTACAAAAAGTAACCTAAGGACCACAAAACACAGTCACTGAGCTACTCGTAACATCACACTTTGCTGTTTGCACTGATGCACAACCTTGAGCGTTCACTAAACACTTAAGGGGTAGAGGGCACGGTTCATACACAAAATGCTTCATTTCATTTGGACAGGAAAGGAGAGGAAAGGAGAGGGAATGAGAGGGAAAAATGTTCTTTTTTTCCTTGCTTTTGGGTTTCCCTTTGGCTTTGTCAGCTTCCCAGATGGCAAACATGGTCTGGCTGTAGAGGACTGCATCAGCCAGCTCTCGCTCAGCCACACACACAAGCACACGACGGGTCCTCAGCACTGGGGTTCCTCTCTTGTCACTTGGTCCCACACGTGTTGATGTTCTTCCCGTTGGTGGCATCCTCCACCAGCGAGATGTGGTAGTCAGTTGAGAGTGTGAGGTGGGAGATGCAGCCCACCAGTCCCCGCAGGTACTGCCGATTTGTGTGCAGGGCAATTTCCTTCATGCCACCTGCAGGAAAGGCAGCTGTCAGAAACTCTTCAACAGCACGGGCATCTGCTCCTGCTTGGCAGGCTGCACACCCAGCAATGCCATTCCTAGCGTACCTCAGAAGGGAATTTTAATTTATAGGTTGCTCTGTGTTGTTTTAAATAACGATTTTAAGCACTTGAAAGTAAAGAGGGGATAAGCAGGAGGTAATTAATTAGGACACTAATTATTTATTGCAGAAATTGTAGCATCACTAAGAGCTGAATAAGCTTGTGCCCAGGTATGGGGTTTCCAGCTGCCTCTTGCTGTTTCTCTACGTATGGAGTACCACAGGGCATCCCACAGTGCTTGTCCCTTCTTATACCCATTCCCCTATCCCACTCAGAGAGGCCACCTCACAAGAAAACGTGCTGCTGTGTGACACCTCCACCAGGAGCTGGACAGAGCTGGAAAGCCCTGCCTGGCAGCTGACCTCACATCTGTGTCCCAAATGTGAGTAATTAGCACTCACCTACGTAGAGATCGCCATTGATATTTAACTGCCTCATCTTCCCAGGGGATTTACCGGTCCTGGCACCATAATCGTCCACGGTTACTTTGCCAGACTGTCCATCCCTGAAACAAAAAGCAAACCACTCTCCTTCATCCAGCCTACAACCGGGAGGAGGAGCAGCAGCATTTTCCACTCACCAGGAGACTAGGGCAACTCAGAGCTTAGCAGGGTTCATGGTGAAGGCTTGGACTGGGAAGCCCCACAGACACAGTGTACTGTGGCCATCCAGACTTTTAGGGTTTTAGGATTTTTTTTTTAGAGAGACCAGCAAAGACCAGCAAAGTGTGCAGGACACATCTGCAGAGCAGAAAGTGCTGGAAAAGAATCAAATTGGAGAGGTAGGGGAGAGGAGGGATGGACACATTCTGACCTGCTGTTAAAAATCAAATGTAATGTTAGAAGTTAACAGCAGAATCTTCAACAGCAGGGAAAAAAATGGCCAAGCTATGGTAAAACTTACTTCTAGGCAGTTTAGTTTCTCACTAGAGCCATTTTACATATGGTCAATAACAGTATTGACAGAAAAGCTACTTGATGGGTTCCTATTCTCACTGAATTTGGTAACAAGTTGTGCTAAATCTCAGACAGTGATTTCCAGGGAATGAACCTCTCATGAACAGAGGGATGTATGCTTTCCCTGCTGGACATAGTTGACTCCCATGAGGTAATGAGTTATAAATATGAGTTATATATACACTGCAAGATGTCTGCACCTCCTCCAAATAAAAAAAATAGGTTTACCCTGTCTGTGCTCCAACGCTTGTGCCAGCCCACAAAATGCTCACCAGGGAATTTTAAAACGCAGACATTAAAGAAAAATACTCTTAACCGAAATAGTGAGGGTTTAATAGAATGTCTGTCACAGCCCAGAATAGCCCTGCATGACATTGGCAGTCTGCCCTGAGCTGTGCCGAGTTGGCACTGTCACCTCAAATACAGCAATCTTTGTGTACATCATCCTGAAACAGCCAAGTTGCTAACAGCTCCACTCCTAAGCGAGGTGTGAGTGTGGAGCCCCAGTGATTCACACCCCAGCAGCACCCAGACATGCCAACCAGCATCTGTAAGGGCAGGGTGGCTCCCAAGAGCCTGACTTACCGAACAGCTTTGACTCTGTGCCACCGGCCGTCGCTGAAAGAGCCGTTCACCGTGATGGAAGCAATGCCACTGCCCAAATTGTAGCTACAATTAAAAAAAGTTGAAATGTTAGTGCCTTCCTTGAAAGGACTGGTTGCCTGCCAAGTTGCTCAGGCATCCTTACTCCCTTTTGGCTTGGATTTTGGGGCAACCAGTGGAGTCCTTTAGAGTCCCAGCAGCAGTGCTCTTATTTTGCAAAGTCAGTCTCATGGACAAGCAGGCAAAACTCCCTGAGTCAGAGTGGCTACCATCACCACCTTCCCATGGGAGCAAGAAGAGAGCCTCTGCATGGCCATTCTTCCTCAAAGTAGGTGATTATGAAGGTCAGTGATCTACAGACCTTTGGCCTAATGGCAGACAGCAGTGGGAAGTTGCAAAAAATAAATTTTTACAAGAGCAAATAAGCATGTGACCCATAACAGATCTACAAATCATCTGAAATATAGGGGAGGTTGAGACCTGTGATGTTAGAAGTCTAATAAATGCAGCTATCTCAGCTGCCACTCTAATTATTTCTTTGTGTTTGCTCCTACTAAAATTACTGAGCAGATATAATGTCCCCACCATGTTTACACTTCCAGCATCTTAATTTCTGGGTCCCTGAAGCTTGGGCCAACCTTAACAAAAGAAAAGTAGCTGTTACAGCACAGTGAGCTATTGAGTGCTCAGGATGAACTAGCTGCTGCTGGACTTCAGCCTGTATGAAGCAGGAGGGATTAAAGCCAACATCACTCTCTTTTCAAAAAAGACTGAACATGGAATGAACTCATGGCCAGGGTGAGGTTCTCAAGAACAGCACTTTAAACTGGGAGCTGACCAGAGCAAATTGGTTACCCTAAATTTGTTTCCTCTCCAAGGGTTTAAGTGAGTCTCAGGCAAGCACTCCCTTTTACCCAGGATGCAGATACCAATCTAGGTCAAAAACAACAAGAGGATTTGGGTGTTCAGGATTGCATCAGAATGTTAGACCTTTGATAACAGAAATGAGATTCATATTCCTAATGAATCCCTCTACAAGAGTTATCCCCCTACAACACTGAAATAACCTTCGACAGAAGCAGGAAGCAACAGAAAGAATTTATAGCAGCAAGTACACTGAACAGGGAATAAGGCTATAGAAAATGGGAAAGTAAAAATGTGTTTTGGATTTCAGATTGGATCAGAACACAGACATCTAAACCTGGGCTGCAGAAAAATTCATCTGACCAATTCACAGCCCTGATAGTCTCTTGACTTCAAAAGTGAAAATCTAGCAGGAGGATCAACCTTTCAGAAATATTTTTTTTTTTCTGCATTTGTCCTTTCACCATTTTCTTTGATGCTCCCCTTCAGTAAGCAGTGATTGCTTATGATGGTTTTATATTGATAAATATATTGATTTTTAAATTTTTTATATTGATTTAATTTTTCACCTTTCTAAATTAATGTGGAAGGTACAAATACTTCAGTAAAATTCAGCTGGTTTGGTCTAAAGCCTTTGACTATCTTAACCTCTGGGGAAGAGCAACAACCTCATAAAAATTGCACTGTGTTTTGGAAACAGAATAGAGTGGCCACTTACTACCATGCATCTTAGGCAGTCCCTCCCAAAGACATTTAAAAAATGCACCACTTCTGCAGAGTCGCTTCCTTGTTTATAAATCAATGAGGAAACTAAGAGTTTTTGCCAAGTTATCCACTGATAAATCATATTTTAAAAAAGCTTAAAAAATTAATTTAAATAGAAACGTGCAACTTATGTAGACCTCCATGGTAGGAAAGAATTACCAGTTAAGTAAAGTAAAAAAAAATTAGCTTAAATAATAAACTCTCTGCCACATGATCAAGAGTGTCTCACAACACTCCAAGATTGTGATGGCATCTGCAATTTGCTGTTTCAGTATTTGCCTTACACAACCTAAAGGAGCACCATGAGGAAACACAAGGTTTTCAAAACACAGAAGTCCCAAAAAAGCACTGTGTAAAAATTTGCACAGGGTCTGCCTGAGTGTCTGCAAGGAAGGAAGAGATGCTGGAGCAAGACCCCAGCATTTCCCAATTTCACCATTTTGACACAGTATTACTGCTTAATTAAGTGATTCTGTGCATGGTGGCAGAAACAAGGTGTGATGGCAGCTGTGTGTGTGTCACAGGGCTGGATATTTGGGGGTTTGAGGTGGTGGAAGCCCTGCTTCTGTGTGCACTGTGTGGCAAAGAGTGAGCCCACAGTGAGCACTGGCACCACTGAAGTTTGTCCTCGACCCCTGCCAGCCCTACCCTGCTCTGCCTGAGATAGATTTAAGAGGTGTGTGTGGGGCTTACCAACAGTATTCAACCCCTCATAGGAAATCTTTCAGAAAATCACAATAAAACCCTGATGTCTGAAAAATTAGGAAGGAGGAGTGATGCAAATCTTGCAGCACATTACCTCCTCAACTTACATCCTTTCCCAGACAGCAAATGGGACCCATCATTGAAGAAAACTTTGAGGATGAGACTGTCTCACACTGTGCCAAGGGGAACAAGTGCACTGCGTGTGTTGTAGCAGCTCCTTTGAGCCCTGTGTGTTACACAAGCAAGGGAGAGAAAGTTTACCTGAATATTAACGCTCCCTCCTGAAGGCCTAGAGAGATGAAATCACTGTTTGGTCGCATGGGACTGTTTCCCCTCCACATCAAAAGGCCTTCCTTCATTGTGGTTTTAAACCTCATGAACACGTTGGTTCTAGTTCCTGATACCCTGTTTAATGTAGAAGAAGGAAGTAATAGTAAAACACTAAATTGTGCCAGTCTTCTTCCAAAAAAACCATAAAAGATGATGCAGTATTTCTTCTCTGCTGGTCTGGTGGGTAACTGTCCCACAACTCATTTACATGTTGATCTGTGAAGGATTCTGGTTCACATCCCCCTTTCTTTCCATCATTTCAGAGTAGGGGAATTTAACTGATCTCTCCAGAATCCCAAACACAATAGCTGCTAGGTTATTCCACACAAATAAGAGAAAATCCTTTTTCTCCTCTAGCCTTGTGTGAAATCCAGCCCAAAAAGCAGATTTTGAGAACGCCTGGTAGATGTGATACCCTCAGAAGCCAGTGGAAGAAGCATAAGAAGGGCAAATCAGAAAGTCCCAGTAGCTGAGAGGTACCAAATGGCAGGTGAGGATGCTAGTGAACCCTTCTCTACTCAGTGGCATGAAAATAGATGGAAATAAAGGTAGATGGAGGAATTTGTTGAAACAAGCCAATATTTGCTGGAATGTGGGGATGTTCTAGGGTACAGAGCAGTCAAAAAAGTAACTTTGAGGATCTAAATGTTATGCTAAAGAAAGAGTTCAAAAGGAGTTAAGGTCCTTAATCTCTTTTGAGACACTGGCTCTGTATGTCTGTTCTTTGTATGTCTCTTCTCAGAGAAGAACCAATCCCTCTCCATGCCAGACATAGGTGTGCTATTTCTTCACAAGCTGCAAGATGCCCAAGTATAACAAACCAAGCTGCAAGGATATCACTTTAAAGGTATTTTTCACTGAAATTTAAAAATATAGCAGAAATACAGTTAGAAATATTATAAATACAGCTTAAAACATGTAAATATATACTACACTCTCCCACATAAGGGGGGTAATAACAATATAATATTTAAGAAACAGAATACTTAGGTCCACAGGAGATACATCACCTTTTCAGGATATCTGGATTATCATATGTGAGATAACTGCGACCAATAAATTGTGGGATTTCAATTGCTTCTGTAATGGCTGAGAAGTAAATACAAAAAATTAAGATGAGTGTCAGATAGTGACTTGAAAATGGAAGGAAAAAAAGAAACAAGACTCTTTTATTGATTTACTCCTGCAGTGGCAGGTACCTACCAGTGGCACAGAACTGAGTTGAACCCATACTGCTTTGCAAAAAGGCACTACCAGATTTTACCTAAATGTAGGGGCAGTAGTTAAGGGAGTTTAAACAGCTGATAGTCCCTCTGCTTACAGCCTCCATGGCAGGAGCATAACGTATTGCTCCACCACAAATGTTAGTGCAGAAAATTATTAAGTATTGGGAAAACATTGCAAATTTTCTCTTTACCCCCATTTCCACATTCCTTGATTCTCCATGTGGTTCAACGCTCGCTCCTGCCAAAGCTCATGCATTAACCACCTTTGTTTATAGACTAAGAAACTCCTCCCCAGGTGCTAACTGAGCACCATATGCAGAGCACATCAGCGACCTCTCACCCTGCAAAGGGAGGCTGAGAGGCAGCACAGAGAACCTGTGAGCTCCCTGTTTTCTCTTTCAGTGTAGGTGAGTGCACAGAGTGGCTGCTGCCTGCTCAGAGCTCACCCCTGGGGTGCAGTGTGGGGAACAGGCTGTCTCCAGGGAGGAGTTACACAGTCCAGAGTCCCAGATCACTTTAGTCTACTGAAAACAACTGTGCTAAAGGCTGCATGGCAGAGGCTGTGGAGCCCTTTGGTATATTCAACACTGCAGGCCTTGGGGGTTGTTTTCTGTGTTCCCCATACAGCATTTCTCTAGGGACAGCCCCAGGCAGGGCTATGGTGCATGGCTGAGACAGTGGCAAACATTGCAGCCAGGACTGGAGTTGGTGCACTGCTGTCCACGGAGAAGACTTTGGCAAAATAACTCAGCTGTGTGACATAAACCACGGAACATCCCTGATACAGAGCCCTTTGCCAGGTATGAGCACCGGCCCAAACAGATTATTTTGTTGAGTGAATATCCTACAGTTTGTTGCTGGTCTCCCATAATTGATTGCTGCATTAATATAAGCCAGTTGTATAAATTACTTAAAATAGATACCCTCATCCTATTTTCTTACAAAGGAATAATCCCTTCAACCCACAGCTAATCCCATCTATATAAATTTCAAGCTTTCCAGGGCAAGGATTGCTTTCTTTATGCAACACAGGGTCTGGCTGGGCTTTTAGAGCTCACTGTGACACAGATATTGAACAATTGGTGTAGTCTGGCAGCCAGCAACAGCAACATGAAATTTAGCTCTAGGTGCCAAGACTGAGAATTTTAGATAGTGACCAATGACTGTTTTCATCCACAGTGAAATCAGCAAAGCTGCCTAATGTGTCTAAAGAAACCATCATAGGCCATGTCCACCCTGCAGTCCGCCAACACTGTTGAAAGATTGCAAAAGTTGTGTTACACTGGTCAAACATTCCTCGCCAGGTCTGACACTTCCTGCACTGGACATCCTCTGATGGCAGCAGAACATGAAAGGAGCCCTTGTTCCTCCATCACATCCTGCACTAGAGCCCCACTGGTCTTGCCTTCAGCAGGGGAAGGTGCCCATGTCATGCAGCAAGTTTTGCTTGTGCCAGAGTACTCTGATTTCCTCTAGAGAGGTTAATGGGCATTTACCTCTGCTTGCTCTTCACTTGTTTCACTGAATCTGAGTGCAGAAAAACAAGCAAATTTTAGCAGCACCCTTGATGCAGCCAGGGGTTTTGCAGCTGGAAGGGAGCAGGGCCAGTAAGGAGGACTAAACACCTTCATTCTTTGCTCATCACGATTTACCAGACAAGCACCAAAGCTCTCATGACAAGCAGAAGTGAGCTCTGGACTGTGGGGCAGCCTGAAGTCACACTACAAAACCCTCAGCCAGCTGCCTAGCCCCTGTGCTCTGCAAATACAGGGACCAGCTCTACGGCCACTGTTCTGAGCTTGGCAAATGCTTTGGATGCAGTTTGAAATACCAACAATACAATGTTTAAGGAAGTGCTATATAACCTTAGAAAATATTTTGGCTTAATGACAGAAACTTGCCAGGCTTAATGGAAACCCAGCATCCAGACAAACACACAATGACAGAGCAGTTTTCAGATAATTTGCAGTACTTACTGTTTAGGCAGTAACTTCCGCACTCTGCAGTGAGTCAGCACAAAGCAAAACAAGAACATTCTGGGTTTATTATTCTAAAGCATAAAAGTCTCCTTTAGTCCAATTTCATGCCCACTTTTCTGCAAATGTGTAATCTCCCACCTACCATTTGTATAAGTGACTACAGTCACCTGTGAAGGTAGCACTGTTTTCATTATTTGTTTGCCCCAAGTATCTGTATTTGTCTGCTCAAAACACACAAAGGGACAGACAAGTGGGAGCAGCAGCAAATCCTTCTGCTAGTCCTGCTTCTCAAATCTCAGTGACTCACCAGGTTTTACCCAGGAATCCGCTTTAGCCAAGGGAAAACAGGAGTTTGCTGTTCTATTCCATCTTACAATTAAAGTATAAAAATACCTTTAGCCATCCCCAAGCTTGGACAGAAGATATAAAACCTAGCAATGCCAGCAAAAACTCTATTGAATCTTCAGCTAATGATCCATTACAATATTAATCAATATCTCATATACCTCATACCAGCATTACTTGAGTTTTTAAGTGGTGTGTGTAATTTTGAAGAATGAGGTGCACTCCCTCAAAAGCACTTTGCTTTTTAGGGTTTTTTACAGCAGCCTACCACCAAGAAGGATTGGAGACAGCACCTTCACCTCACAGACCTTCTGAGTGCATTAGCCAAAGCCCTGTTGTGAAGCAGAAGTGGACACAGATGTGCATCTCACCTTAACCATGTCTACACTCCAACAGAGACACAGGTAAGGATTGTTTTGAGGAATCTGTTTCAGGTGGTTCTCATCAAGGCTGTCATGGCCTGAGGTTCAGGAGCAACCTCCATGCTCTCTGCACATCTATCAGAAAACTGTTCCATTTTTGGTGGCAGCTGAGGCTGCCCAAGTGCAGAGAGGTTGAACTACACCTGAAGAGGAGCCACAGGTATCAGAAACAGAAGCCAGGTGGCTCATGCTTTTGGACACTCTTAAAAATGAATAAAGATTGGATTCACATAGGAAGCAGCACCCAGGATCTGGCTAAGTTATAGGCAAAAGGTGCTTCAGACTGTCTCTGAAAGCCTGGACATCCACTGAGGTGACAACAGGGAGGACACACCAGCCGAGTGGCACCACTGCTGGTACCATGAGCTCAGACACTGCTCCCTGGGCTCAGCACAGGCCAGGGGCTGAGCAGAGGTGAGGAGCTGTGGCCCCAGCACTGCACACCACGCGGGCAGGCAGTCACACACCCAGGCTGCAAAGCATTGCCTTGACTGACTGCCTTTGGAGATGTGTCAGTACAGCTGCAGATACCACCTTGAAGTCAGGAATTTAGCAGCCTGCACATAGCTAGAAAGTCAAAATCCCAATTCTCCTGCCTCCCTACAAAAAAGCCAGGGTAAATGACATTGTTTCAGCTCTTAGCTAGACCACAACAATGTAAGCAGAAGGGTTTCTTGCATCGCATTTTAATATAGTGCTTTTGTTCTAAGATATTGTCTGTTTTGAAGAAAAGGCCAATCTATTCATCACAATTTCACCAAAACTACTACACTTAACCTTGAAGTTTATGACTGTGAGAAATGAAGCAGTGGGTGAAGACAATAATGTCAGCCAGCTCTTTTGAACCGAGTTTACTCTTACGTTACAAAACCTCCCCTCAGGAATTTTTAAGATCAAGCTTGACAGAAGCAAAACGACTCCATCTAGTGGAATAACCCAAACTTTGAAAACACTTTTCTCGCAATCTTATCCCTTTCCTGAATCTAAGGTTTGAACTATTACAGTGGCCCTGACGAAAAGAGAATAATGTGCATGTGGATGAGTTTTCCTCCTTGGTGGTCTCCTTCACCTCACCAAGGCAGGATCTCTGCAGATGGTGAAATCTCTGTCAGAGTAGTCAGTGTCTAAAACAGGACACACACTGTTTCTGTGTGTGAGAACAGTGTTTGCTGTCAGCTGTATGCAGGATAAAATTACAAGGGTTATCCATGCTCATGCTTCAGGATGTAACATAACTGCTGACTGGAGGACCCTGGCAGGAGCTCCCCCTTAGCACAGCACTGCACAATTAGGGACATGTACAAAGTGTTAGTGTTCAGTGCTCACCACAAGCAACCAGATACCAGGTTACTATCTATGGATCCTAGCCCCTTGCTGGGATAACAGCTACCACGTTCCTAAATAACAAAATTAATTCTTCCCTAGATACATGGAAAGTGCACAGATGAAAGGAGAGCTCTGGCCTCCAGGGTTTCCATTTAAAATGGAAATGCTGCATGTGTACAGCATTGTAGCTGCTAAATCTTCCTTATTTTTGAGATCAGCTCAAGATCCCTGGGTTGATATCCAGCCATTGTTACCTTTTTGGCAATGTTGCCCATCGAAGCCCAGGGGACAGTCACATTCATAGCTGTCCTTCTTGGGAACGCAGGTGCCTCCATTTGCACATGGTGAGGTCACACAGGGGTGGGCAGCATTTGCTAGGTTGATTCCAAAAGTGAAATCCTGTTTCACATCAATTGTCCGGTCATTCAAGATAATCTATGGGTTAAAAAAAAAAAAAAAGCAAGCTGTGCAAACACAATGTAAAAACTTCCAAATCCAGAGTATACTACAGCTAGTTAGAAGATTCCTCTGAAAGACTTCAGAGAAATGTAACTCTCAAAACTTGGCCCAAACCCTATTCTTGTGTATTTTCCAGTTGCATAGGTCCAACTCAGAGTTTTGCTCCCTCTGATCCACTGGAGATTAATCTCTTTTGTGTCTTCTGAAACACCCTTAGGCAACACCTGTAAGGGGTAAAGCTGTGTGGAATTTACAAGGCCTGTGCCTGAACACTGGTGCAATGCTTTGTAGATGAACTGGGAGCTGGGGTGGTAAAATTAGACGAGCTCTGCTGAGGAAAAGCATTTCTGCGATCAGAAAACCCTTCAGGAGATGAGTGTTGACAACAGAAATACTAAGCAGAACAGCTAGTTTTTCACATTTTCTATTGCTGTCTAGTATCTCATCTTGTCTGAAAGAAGCTAGAGTTAAGATGAATGAAAAACATACATAAATAATGACTTCACAAAACTGTTTGTATATAAATGGAAGAGAAATGCGAAATGCTGGGATTTTTCCAATACGTCAGCAGCATATGTTCTCCAAAATAAACCAACATTTGTATAATCTCAGCTGACATCTCGGCAAGAGACATTGCATGCGGGCACAGCATCTGATCTCAGCTACATCAAAATAAGTACATCTTAACAATAGATTTTAAGGCCAGAAATGAGAAAGGTAATAGTTGCTCTGGCTCCTGCATAACTTGGACAATGCACCTTAGGGGATCCTACCTGGAGAAGAGGTCACATCAAGCACTACACAACTCTAACAGCAGAAAAAACATCCAGTCCTGTCATGTAATGGACCAGGAAAGACTCCATTATGTTTTCAGCTTCTTTCTAAATTTTGTTCCAGAGGTTAAAAAGCCTCCACTCATAAAAACATGTCTTTTGTTTCTGGCTTTAAACTTATATTCAGTTTCCAGCCCCTGTTTCTCATAATGGCTTTTTCTGCATAATTCCAGCACCATGTATCTAAAGAAATCTCATCCTCATCTAGGAATTAGAAAACGCAATAAAGTCACTTCTCAGCCTTATCTGACTAAACTAAACATATTGTGATCTTAGGTCTTTTCATACACTGCATGTTTTCCAGTACTTGGTGATGTTTGCAGCTCTATTTCTGTAGAGTTCTCCAAAATCCTACTATGTGTGAAGCAGGCAACTAAATGTTCCCAGTGCCCAAAAGGCAGGCAGTACTTTTCCTTGACATCCCATTCATGCCTCTGAGAATACATATCCACCTTACTAAGTACATCATCAAGATAAGGCATCACACTCTGCATTTCCCAATCCTTATCAGTGCCTTTACTCTAGCATAACCCCTCACCTTGTAATTGTGTTAATTGCTCCTAGACTCTCTATCTTGCATCCCAAAATGCATTGTGTTTAGTCAAGTCTACCTTCCCAATGATGTTCATGTGTCTGACCTGTTCCCATCACTATTACTCACTCCCCCAGTTTTCCTGAACTTCATCTTTTCTGCTGGAGAGCTGACAAAGACAGTAAAAAATGTCAGACCGAGTGATGAAACCATTTACACTGAACTACAATTACTTTTCTGTCCTGAAGCAATTGTTAACTATGGAGTTTTAAATTTTTTTTTAATAAAAACTATTATTAAAAATTTGGTTTTATTTGTTATTTCTTTGCATTAATCTGATGCAATAATTCACTCCTCTAAAACTGTGAGGATTCAGGGCCAACCTTTATCCAAGTTATTTTAAGTATGTTTAGAAAGAAAAATGCTAGTTCAGTTTGCACTTTCATTTGATTATTTACTAGGCCTGATATGAACTGCACTCATGCTCAGCTGACCACAAGGGACCATCATTCCTAATGTCTGCTAACAATGGAAAACATGTCCTCCATTCATGTGCCCCATATGAAATTGTAAGTGGGGAAAGCAGTAGGGTGTACATCTCCATGGTGGTGTAAGAACGCACTAGGTGGACTTTTCACTGTGAAATAATAATTTAACCACTTCATGGTGGGCTCCTAAGGTGAAATCCTTGATGATTTTTAATATTGCCAGTTGAATAAGGGCAGGTTTGCACAAAAAGCGTGCAATGGCTTGGATGGGCTGGATGCGATGGAAATAAATGCCTGCAGTGTGTTTCCCCGGGCACACACCTTCTGGATGCTCCCACTGAAGGGTCTGAGGATCCCAGAGTTCTTCTTCACATCATCATAATTAGGGACTCCACCAATAAATATTTCAGAGCTGCATTTAATCTGTGTAAAAGCCCCCTGCAAGAAACAAAGAACAACATTTTATTAGAGTAGCTGGATACCATGCTTGTATTTTCAGATTAGCTTACATGAGTTGTGATAGCCCTACATTAGATGTTATAGTTTATTTCAATGCCTCTTCTTTGTACAATCAAGAAAGCCATTATAGGGCACTCTTGACTGACTTTACATTATCCCAGTCGGAAGTAGCTGAAAAATCTCAAGTATTTCAAAATGGCAGTACTGAAGGAAGAAAGAAAGGAAACTGACTCATCGTGTTTTCTGACTGCACATCTAGCTTTATTTGCAAAGACTTGAGGTATAAATCTATAACCAGAATTAGGTTCATAAAGCTAAAATCAGAGCAAAGCTCACACAGCAGAGGGTCATTCAGTTCTTCCAAGATCTAAGAGATAACCTACTGTAAGTTATGGGGCTAAATGAAAGAAACATTGAGTTTGCATCAATTAACAGAAGCAGTTGCTCAGGATACCTGATGGGAATATTCAGGGTTCTGGAGTAAACTGAAAGACATTTAACAGCTAAAGACAGAATAACTGTGTAATTCCAGTCCTGCAGAAGCTTCTGTGCTTTCATGGTTGACACCTCCCAGCCACCCTCCTCCTGGAGGACTGCACTGCAGCACTTAAGAGAAAAAAAATGGAAGTGTTCACCTTAACCCATCTATCTAAAGAAGTCTTGAGTGCTCCAGTCAAATGTTTCTCACTCAATTTGTTTCCTGACAGACAACTTGAATTTCAATTTATTTAAATTTTTGAAGAGAAGACAAAGCTTTGGTAAAAGTTTCCCAGTTTGCTGAAAAGCCTGCTATGGGATTTTTCTGCTATGGGATTTTTTTGCTATGAGGTCTAGAGTCTGGTTTTCTGTCTGCACTCTCCACTAGGTAAAGAACATTTTCTAAGCAGGTCTAGCCTCGGCTTTTACCTCTGTGCAGGCATTTAAGTGCTTAGAGTGAATCTCCTGCTTGGTACAAGTACAATTTCACTCTATTATAAATTTGACTCGTTATGGTAACTTGGTGAGTGAAGAACAAAAAGCAAGTCAGCAACTGTCTGATTGTTCCAGCCCTTACTCTGACCTGCAAATTACTTTTGCAAGAATAAGACAAAGAAACAATTCTCTTCAGGCCTACATTTCCAGGACAGTATTCAGAAAGAGGTAAGAAAAGACTGGGCACATACTTTTCAGCATGATACTTCTGCATATTACACCTCTCATGGTGCACATGTTGCTCAACAGACTTAGCCACAACAAGTACCAACAAAAGAACCTCAGGAAGATATATGAGGCAGACATAAAAATGTAAGTCCAGTTACATGTCAGGAGCAGGTACAGTCAGATTCCAGTGGGATCCCTGCCTTTACGGGTATCCTTGTCCTCAGAGGGAACACCTTATGCACAAATTCCCAACTCTGGGCTTAAAAAATGTTGCCCTAATGTGTATACTATTCTAAGCTAGTAAGATCTTTGAGAGCAGTCTGTGCAGTCTACCAAGCAATCACTTTACAGTCCAACAGCTGCATTCAAGACACGTCTGCCATAAGCTCACCTCTGCCATCCCTTCCACTGGCTTCTGTTTGTCCACTTGTAGGATACCGTTCTTTGCCGTGCGAGACACTCGCAATTCGTGCCACTGACCCAGACTGACAGGTTCTTCACTCCTGTTTTAAGAGCAAGAAAATTTTCAAGTATGTAACACTGCGCCTTTCTGATACTCTGTAATTTTAAAAAGTCAAGTCCTCTGGGATGATTTTCTAAATAAATATAAATATCGGCCACTGTGATTTTTCCCTTATAAGGAAGCAACAATCTTCTGAGCCCCAGCACCAAAGACCATATTTCTAGAGCAAATAACAAGCACTCTAGTTCTATTTATAAATTAAACACTATCACCAGCACACACTTTAGCTACCTCTGTGCTAGTTTTTCTGCTCAGTCGTTTATAACGACTTTAACGTTTATAAAAAAGAATTTTTGTCTCAGCTGTACATCCTCATTTCACTAAAAGCTTCCCACTTAATGGTTGGTCTAGCCCCACATTCTTCATCCTCTTTTAAAACAGAACTACTTTGTGTTGGCTTATCAGCTCTATTTATGCATCCTGTGACATTGACATCCACACACACACATGCAGCCCGGATGCTGTACATAAAAGGGAAGTAATTAAAAAATTATCCTAATGATGTGATGAGATCTTGGCTAGGAACAATAATTCCCAGTTGTGCAAAGTATTCACCAGTCTCAAAGGAAGCATTTTTAAACAGTTCTTACAATCTTTACTGGCACAGCGGTAATATGAATAGCAGCCTGTATGAAGGGCAAAACCACATTCCCCTTCACAAGTTCTATAGATCTTTGTATCTTGTTTTCAAATGTCATTTTACTACACTGGTTAAAACATTTTATGTCTAAATGAGATGTTGCAGCCTTTCCTCCAGGAGGACTGGAAACTTGTGTTTGATTTACTGGCCAAGCTGGAAAAATCAGAACTGTGTTATCTAGGACCCCTAAGACCTCCTAGCTTCAGTGAAAAAATACAGAATTTCAGGGGATGAAATAATGCTTTGTATTTTCAGAATAGTTACATTTAAAAATAAAAAAAAAAAAAACCACATTGTGAAATTAAAAAAAGAAAAAAGGAAAAAAATTGTAATCTGAAATAGTGAGTCAATAGTGATTCAAATGCTGATTAAAAAAACTTAAAAAATACTGACAGTGTGAAAATAATATTTCTTTTTCTTAACAATCAACAACAGTTTTGAAACCTTTCTGTTATATTTTTTTCAATCCTTCAAATTTTCTTAAAGCTTGTTTTTATAATTTTGATGAGGCTGGCAATATTACTTGACACTTCTGAATGACATTTGGTTCATAAAACCTCCATTAAAAACATTGTCAAGCAAAGCCAGTCACTTGTCCTCCTTCTTATGTAGCACCATTTAGGGTTTATCTATCTTGAGTAAATCAATAGCTAAGGAAATCTAATCAGCTTGAAGAAGTCAATGTATACATATAAAAGAACCAGATAGGTTTGCCTACATAGTAAGGGGCAATACAAACATTATCTCCTCTGCAGCTTAGGTCATCATCATGCCTTTAACCCTCCTGCTTTACTAGATTTAATTACAATCAGGGATGATTAAACCTTGCAGAGTCATCACTTCAGAGCTGCAAGCTCCTTCTTGGAATCCCGGGCTTTTTGAAACTAGCATGAGTTTGGTAACACTTTCTTCTGGTGTGTGAACACTCCTGGCTCTTCATGCGCTGTGGGGTTACTTTTCCCCATGTAAACCAAAGCTTAAAAAACACACCAGATAATGAAGATCTTGATTTTGTGAATGCTTGGCCAAGGGAAGTCCCAGGAAATCCCAACAGCTTCTCCTGTGAGACATTTCAGTGCTCAGGTTCTGCATCTGGCCACCCACTCAGCACCCCTTCTCCCTGTGGAGCCCCCAGAGCACACTGTGCTGCTTCCATCCTGGGATAGATCAGGAAATCACAACCTTCACCAGCATCAGCTCTCCTACTGCTGCTGCTGACATATACAAATAAGCTTGCTTATCCTAATTATAAAGTTACTATAGATGTGTTCTGATTATATAATAATATCTAACAGCCTGGTGGTCCTCTGGCAGAGGTATCAGGATGACCAGAGCTACAGCCCTGTTAAAGACAAAGGGTAGACATGAAGTAGTATGATTAAGACAGATTTTTAAGTGGGCATTGGCCAGGCAGGCACAAAAAACAGGTAATCTATTTGTCTTATTTAATCACTGACAGAGCTGATGGCAGGGTGTGAATTGAACATTTTATCTAGAAAAAAAAGTTAACAGGACAGCCTGAAAACTTTCAATGAATCCTGATGGTCTCCTGAGTCCCACCCATTACTCAGCTATCTCACCACACTCTTTTCCTCCAGTGCATGTAGCTCAGGCAGTAGCTGGCATGCAGCTTGCTCTTCTGCTTTCCAACAGTAAGGGGCAGTTTCTACTCCCAGGCATATGCTTGTGGCTCTCTCTACATTTTATAACCCTACATATCAGTTAAACTTTAGTACAAGGTGTTTTCAAGTGCTACAATATTCTTGGTAGAAAAAAATTAAATTCTACTTTAATATTTTATGGTTGCCAGTAACAGGAATTCTAAGGCTGCAATCAGTAAAGATTGAAGGCTGTTGTAAGAAGGGCTATTCTGAGTTGGAGGAAAGGTCTCCAAAATTAGCTATTTCTGCCACTTTTCAGAAAGAGAATAGAGTAGGGCAAGTATGAAATGATTCTTCCCCTGATATATCCTCTCAGCTTCTGGCAACTTGTCATTTAGCAATTTCCTGAGTCAGAGGCTGCATCCGTACAACTGTGTTTGATCTCTCTCAATGGAGCTTTCTTCAAATTTGTCCAATTTTTTTTAACCTATTTATAGTTTTGGCATCTGTAACTTGCTGTGACAATTAGTTTCCACAACTTATTTATGTACTCCTCTGAGAAAAAAAAACAAAACTCCAAACCCAAAGAAAAAAGTCTTATTTTCTTTGGTTCCTTATTTTCTTTGCATATTGAGAAAATACAGACTACTCATTAATCTCCATGCTATTCATTATTTTAAAAACTCTATCATACTTCCACCAAACTCTTTCTTTTCCAGACTGAAGGGTCCTGCTGTGGAAAAGCTTTGTGGAAGATGTTTCATTTCCTCTCCTGGATGTCAAAACTACTCTTCCTTTTTAATTTTGCTTATTTATTTCGAAATTATGTGACCAGAATAGCAGCAAGTTTTCAAGACAGGGTGCATTGTGGGCTTCAGCAGAGACACTCTTCCTTATTCCTTTCCCAATAATTCTCTGCATTGTACTTAGGTTTCTGTATTTGTCTCTAAACATTTTGCTGTTGCTTCCACAGAATTATCCATGATGACTCCGGGATCTTTCTCTGTCTGACAGCACTAACTGTTTTTCCACAGCTGTGCATTGTTAGGCTTGTGCATTATTCTGCATTTGCTCCCTTTAAATTTCATATCTAATTTTGTCTCCAAAACTGAGTAAGTGTGTTTGCTTGAGTCCTCATTCATTGTAAAATCAGTACATTTTCCCTAATCACAGTATGGTCAAAATTCCTGATGCCCATCTACAGGAATCATTGGTATGCAAGACTTGCAGACAGTATACACATTTTGCATAAGATCTATATAGATCATTTCTAAATATCAGGTCAGCCTGGTCAAACTGGCAGCCTCCTGGGCCTCCAAGACACTGAGTGCCTCTGTTCAGCCCAGTGCCTTTTCAGAAAGCCCAGGAACTGAGTATTCAAGTTACACAGGGAGAGACAGCAGTGTTTTTGAGGCATTTCATTGCTTCTATCCTCCCAGACATTAATTTTAGGATGCAATGAGTCACTCGCAGAAGGTCTGTCTGGGAACCTTGGTGACCAGGTTAAACCACATATTTATGTTGTAGACAGCTTACGTTGTATAAATCAGACCTAGACTCAGGTCCCTCAAAAAACAGCACAATGAGGAAGTGGAGGGACCTGGAGGTGTATCTTCTTGTGCCACCTCCAGCCTGGCACCCCTGCTTGCAACTGGAAACCAGAAAGGAGGATGCTCACATAAGCACCAATATTGTGAAATTCTGTGGCTAGAAAGTGTATGCATAAAACATTTATAGATCCCCTAACTAGCTACGGTGCAGTGTCATGGGGGCAAGAAGGAATTACTGCAATACCATACAGACACAAATGTAACACCTGCAGTAAGACAAAGCACAAAGCTTTGAAACATAAACTGATGTAGGAAGAAAATCCTGTCCCCTTGACCAAAATTTTAGTGCTTCTGCACTTCCTTAGAAGCAGGCGCAAGAGACCAAGGGGCTCACACACCTCATCATAGGCTGTGACTCTTTCCAGTCCACTCCTCTCCTGGATCAGCACCTGGAACACTGCTGGGAAGGAAACACAAGCAACACCTGATAACAACATTTACCTGATAACAGCTGTTCCTGAGCCACAGTCGAACCTGAACTCCACGTAGCCAGCCACCATGTTAATGGAGAGGAAGTCCTTGCTGTCTGTGTCATAGCTGTACAAAAGGACACCAGTCTCTAAATCTGGACGAAATGTCAGCTCAAACTCCATGAAGGAAAGGTAATTCTGTGGTTCCAAGGGCCAGGGTGTGCTAGCAAATGATCTTAAGGATTCGTTGAATTGAGGTATGGCCAAGGTGAGTGCTGGAAATCCAGAAATCACAAGCAGGTCACTTGAGGCTCAAACATAAAGGATTGACTCTTACCAACCAGCGTCTGTTAAGCTAATGCTTAGCAAAACAACCTGATTTTTTTTCATCTAAATTTAAAATATTTTTTAATCCTACCCAATATTAGTTAATCCCTTCCTTTTCCAGGGGTGTATTTGTACTGTAAAGCATTGTGTACCTTTTCTTTAGTGACTCATAATAGTTCCTTTCAAAGTAGTAAGCATGCACGCAGTGGGTGGTGGCATGAAAAGTTCTACAGCACAAAAAATAATGCCTCAAGTATTTTATTACTTGTACCTCTGATATTAGCAGGAAATTGCCATTATGTCCTTTACATTTCAAAATATGCAACTGACACTGGTTTTAGGAGAAAGCTGGGTATTTTTTTAGAATTAATGTGCAGCTGTGGAGGGATACATTATTTTTACTTCTGAATAGGAATTTCAAGATGCTTAAGTACAGTTAACTTTAAATACAAGTTTAAGTCCAGTATTAGTTTAAATAAGCAAAGAGGTTTGAGAATCACATATTATGAAGGAACTGGATGTAGCTCTAAAGCAGTACAGGAAGGGTTTCAGTAGATGACTTTAAAAAGATGAAGTATCACGTATTCTCTTCTGCCAGTTTAACAGTATGAGACCTCCTCAGGTGTATCTAAGTGGCAAACACATAGAACTAAATAGCACACACAAAGAAATAGAGGCATCCCAGCATCCACTCACCTTCTTCACAATGATGACCTTTAAATCCAAGAGGACAAAGGCAAATGTAAGAATCTGCTTTGCTTGCAGTACAGGTGCCACTGTTGATGCAGGCTGCCTCATCACAGATGCCACTGCTACACTCGCCTAAACACAGGAGTCAGAACATGAATTTATTGGAGAAGTTTGTCAAAAAAGATTTATTTGGCTGCTGATTGCTGCTACTAACCAACACAATTTGCTCTTCTGCCTAGATTCTTTCCCAATTTGTCAAATGGTGTGCAATTTAGACAAGGGAACCTGATTATTAGTATTTTTTTTAATATCAGACCAGCAAGAGACCTTAAAAATATCAAAAAGTAGCCCTTAGAAGCAAACCATGATAGATGTAACTTTCAATCATTCCTTGGATTACTTTTTGTATGCTCTTCTTCCTATTTTCTCATAAGATACAAATTTCTCTAAATTGTTTACAAGCACCAAGCCTTGTTTAATTTCAATTACCTTAAGTGCTTCTTTGCTCACTGTAAATTCACGCCATACTGAGCACGGGAGGTGTTAATCAACATCAACTAATCTTATTAGCCAAAATGAGGTTGTCAACCCTTGTGTCCACACTAAAAGGGATCCATATCATCAACATATGGGCTTTTTAAGAAGCATTTCTACTATGCTGGCCCATCAGCTTAAATAATAAGGAGGTTATTTCTTCTTGCTGGATTTTAGCTGAAGTTGTTGTAGAACAAATAAATTCTCATTTGCTTCTTAAAACTGATATCTATAAAGTTGGACTACGCAACCGTCAAATGTACATCTGATTGAAGTTCTTGTTGAATTTATTTTCTCCTTTTGTTTCTGATCAAGTAACTCTCTCCTTGTCAATAGCAAAAAACTGATACATTAAGAAACACCAAGTTATCTAGAGAATACCAAGTTGTGGTGTACAATAGTAAGCACACCATTTGGAGGGGCTTAGTATTTATAGCAAACTAGGAATTACACATTTATTTTGAGGGACATTGAAGTATCACCTCTGAGGTGACAAAGGTTTCATGAGGCAGCTCTGGCAATAAACACTGGGGAACAGTTTTGCAATTTGAGGTGATTAAGAGAGGTCTTGAAAAACTATTGCCAGAAGGGGATATGCCCTTTTTTTTTTTGTTTAAACACAGCATTCTGATTGCAAAGACAGTTTCAAGAGCAGGTCTCTACACATCTTCAGTAAGGTGTTTGTACAGCACCAGCTTTACAGTTTGAATTCCCATCCCAAAGCCAGAAAGAAAATTAAAAAAAAAAAGCAGATATAAATGGCTGATGTGCTGGTCCATCCCAATCACTCTGCTCTCCTCAGTGGAAAACAACCTTTTCTAACTAACTCAGGGCAGAAGCAGTAACAACTCGCAGGTCATCTGGTACAACTCCCTGATAGACCTGACTCGTCTCGTTTTGCACATCTACAAATATCCTACCAGGACCACTTTTCATTGTATGGAGGGAAGGTCTGAGTACAGCAGCCATGGCACAGGACTCCAGGGCTAACCTGAGGAGCACAGACAGAATATACAAGTTGCCTGGAAGGGAAAAAAATGTTCCTTCTCCGTGGAAGGGGACAGTTACATCTGCCCCATGGGATCAGGGGTGCTGGCAGTGGTCACTGAGCTATCTTTTCCCCTTCTGGTCTGCACTGTAATGGCCAAAGTGAACCAAGGCAGGACAGGTATCTAGTCCCTCAGATCCCTCATACACTCCCCAAGTATCATGACACTGACAGAATAGCACTAGCTCTATTTTATAGGCAAGGAAACAGAGCCAAGACGTGTGTGAACAAGGATCTCTATGCATCAAGTGTGAAGACACAAAAAGAAAACCAAGACAATGCTCCTCTGCTGCATCTGCTCCAGTGTTAATGTTGGCAGTATGTTCAAACAGATCAGAGTTAAAGTCTTTGAGAAACAGAAAAGAAGAAGGAAGACAACAGCAATAGGACCAGTCATGGGATCCCTGGTTTGAGAAACAGCTTGAACTGAAGCAGTCTTGATATTTAAGTACAGGCTGCTCTCCTAATGTTGCAGTGACTTTCCATAGCCTGTGGGCCAGCATAGGTGTCTATGCTGAAGAAGCAAACCACAAGTGTGGTGGCTGCATTTGCTTGGCTGCAATGGCAGATGAAAAAGGAGAGAAGCTGCAGCAGGAGTCCCAGGTCCTGCCATGCCCACTCCAAACCACAAGCAGTGCCTCCTCTGTTGGTCCCTCAGCTCACAGTCCAGTGGGACCTCTGCTGTAGCCAGAAAAGAGAGCACAGAGATGGATGGACCCTCTCCTCCTCACCTTCAGTTCTGTGATCCATGCAGCACAGCGCCCCTGATTTATATACTGTGCCAACAGAGAAAAACTCCAAGTGACTGACTGGCAAAAGTCATTCCTAAACCCTAGCAGAGTTTACTTGCAATTTTTTTATTTTAAGTTATACTTAAATGATCTATTGTTTGCAAGTCTCTTCTGGTACAGTTTCATATAAATGTGTGCAGTCACACAAGGACAGTAAAGCTTTATCAGTCATTTTTGAGTCACACATGGCAGAGCACAGCATTTATTTTCATTGATGTTGATTGTTAATGCAGTAGTATGTGGAGCATTCATGGATGGGAATGAAGCTAGCTGCATCCCAAAAGGCAATAGAGATTAGGGCTAGAAAAGTTCAGCAGGGCTTTCATCTGTCTAAATTCCATAGATTCTCACTCTATCGTGAAATTACACTCTGATTCCAAAATCTTACTCTTTTCAGCAACTGTTTCTCGGGCCAGTCTGTTCTACCCATATATTGCACCCACGTTTGGCCATGTTATCTAGAGAATACAAACAATTGTTAAGAAGTTTCTCATAAATCATTTCCTTCTTGAGATGTCAAATGCATAGCTACAGAAGAGAAGAAAGATGACTTTGTGGCTGAAGCATGGCAGGGAGAGTTCAGTGGTATGGAATCAATTTCTTGCTGTTACCACTTGCCTACTGTCTTGGGTTTACCCTTATTCTTATACTGTTTAGACTGGGAGATCATTAAGGCAAGGATTTTGTTGCACTGCCTTTTTTCAAGTGCCCATTAAGTGGATGAAATAGATGAATAAATAAGACAGGAGTAGTTAATTAGCTTCCCTACTTCTCCATCTTTTACTCTGTGAAGGGAAAATAATGTTATAATAACCCTTTATAAAGCTGCTGGAAGTATTTATTCCAAGCTATTTTTAAATCATACCATGACTCTGGATTGCAAAACAAAGGATGGTATACAGGAAAGCCTGTATGCTTCAGCAGTGGTTGGGTGTAACACAGAAAGCCCTCTGTAACATCCACAGGACTGCTGTGGGTCTGAGAGATCCATGTATTACTTTGGACAAGTGCAATGATGTCTTTAGGCAAAACGCATTTTGCTGGGTCCATATTGTTTCAAATGCAAGCTCAGCATACATACTATTGATTTCTGATGACACGACTGTGTCAGGCAGGGGCATGAAGAGGTGCCCTGAGAGATGCTGGCAGAAATACTGGCACAGTTGTAATGATATCTGCAACACAGATCTTACTGTTCGCTCATGAAAATGGGCTTGTTATTTATTGTGCACAGTAAGTGTGTCCACAAAGGGCTTGCTTGCACAGTGTGATGAACTGTCCTACTTCAGACACAGCAAGAGAAATGCGGAAAGGAACAGAGGAAGACCAAGCCAAAAATAGAGACCGCGCCTTCCGCCTCTCAAACCTGGACCATCGCTCAATTTGTTCCAACAGGATGAAAAGTAACTCCTGGCTGGTCACTGATTATAGACCCCATGCCATTTCACTCACCGACGTCAGCACCACTGAGAGCTTTCCCTAATGGCCAGGGTCTCATGTCAATTATCTTTCCATTGATGCTCAGCGACTGGACGCAGCCCTGGAACCCGCGGTTGGTGCCGGTGGCCCTGACCAGCCAGTACACGCTGGGAGCGCCGCCAACGTAGAAGGGAGTCTGGAACGTGATTTTGCTGTATTGGCCCTGAAGGGAGAGCAGAGCACAGCATGCTGTGTGTTAACAGGAGAACTCGTTATGCCACAGTGGTTTACAATCAATTTTTTTTTCCTTCATGAAGAACTGTGTCAGGGAATATGTAGGTTGTTCACTGGTAATTCCTTCCCGTTAGTCATTCCCCAAATCAGTCCACCATTTGAAATCAACCTTTTTCACCTGCATCCCATCATGATAACATGAACTACTAAAAGCACAATAAAAAGGACTAAAAATCACTGTTTTGAGGAGAAAGCATGGTCTGTCTTTTGCTACAATTTCTTCCTTTCTTTTTGGCAAAAACTGTTTGTCTTCTAAACCATAAGGCCTGAGAGACAGACCCATGAGATATTGTCTTTTGGACAGAACCTAGCAAATGTTGAGTATTGAATAATAATGAAATTACCAAAAAAAAGGTAAAAAACAAAAAAAGAGGCAAAAGCCAGTAAAATCGCAATTTCAGCAGGGTTCTGCTCACTTTGCCATTGCTAAATGTACTGCCCATCTCTTTAACAAATCTACAGAAACCTACATATACAAGTTTACTAAAATTGCAACAGTGAAAGAACAAAAAACATCAAAAACCAACAGAACCTTTTTGGACCACTGACCCAAACTCCAGGCTACTGTGGCCAACTGAGTCAAAATTCCTTCTACAAACCGATCAAAATATGACTTTTGCCTCCTACTCACAATTCTTTCAAAACCCCATCAACCTTTAGAAGAAAACATTCAAAATTCTCAGTTATTCAGGGCCAGTTTTTACCAACCTTTGCTTTTGACAGCACTGACTTCTAGCCTATAATCTTTCAGGATTTTTCACCCCTGCCCTGCTCCCATAGCATTTATAACAATAAATTCTATCACCATAGCCTGTATTTTGCCAAGCTAAATAAGCTGAGGTTATTGAGTCTGCAGGTGTTTCACTTGCCCAGTACACTGCAGAAACTGTACATATCTCTCCTGATTCACATCTGCCCTCTGCATGGCCTCGTAGCATTGGTAATGGCAACACATGACACACTGAAATATTTTCCTCTGTCATTTCCAGCTGATGAGAACTCAATGCACTGCAATTTTTTCCCTTCAGTGCCTGCACATGAAAGTGGAAAGTAATAAGATGTCTGAAGCTGCTTTCTTTTGGGGCTAGGGATGGCATGTTAATAGTGGCTATCAAAGGAAAGACATCTGAAACAATTTGAAATTGCCTTTTCTTCCAGTGCCTTAATTTTGTTTTCTGGCCCAGCAACAGATGAGCAAGTCAAAGCATCTTCCTGTATTATATTTTATCTTGTCAGCCTTGTATGAACTTGCTGGTGTTAAAGTAAGTCAGGGCAGAATGTCTATCTCCATTACTATGCTTAAATCTTTGTCCAGAATATGCATGTAATTACACCTCTGTATACAAATGTCGTGTGGGTATATGCATATTATACATAAATATATACTCATATTATACATAAATATATACACATATGCATCTAATTTTTATGTCTGAGGAAGCAGAGCAGTTCTCTGAGGCTTGAAAAAGAAAGCAATCAGGGACAGCACCTGTACAATCTAGTAAAATTCTAATGGCCTGTATTTGAGACTGGCATAGGGTAGCTGAAAGGTGGCAGAGCAAACATGGAGCACAACAGGGAAACTTTGACAGGATTCAGCCCTGAGCTATTTATCTCTGTGATTTCTAGGTTACGTATTTGGAAGAGTAACCTGTACTCTGATGCTAGTTCACTAAATGTCCTAACACCAATAAATAAAACTGCACCTTTTAAATCCTATCAGGCTTCTGGTGGCAAGAAAAGAAACATCATCATAACCTTGAGAGACCCCAAGATCGAGCCACAAGGGCGGGAATACCAACCTGAGATTTTCCTGTCACTGGAGCATTGTTGTCCATCCTGAGCCAGCCATTCACCCCATCTCTGAACAATGTAACACTGTGCCAGTTCCCCAGCTTGATTTTGTTTTCACTCGTTATGACTCCAACTCCAGTGCCACAGTTGAACCTGGGAGCATGACACAGAGAGGGCAAGATGATAATCTTACATTAGCCAAATAACCAAAAGTTGGCTTTAGACTCCAAATATTCTTTTTGCACTCGGGAACCTCTCTGTTCCACACTGCATATTAGCACAGGAAATTCAGACAGCAGTCTACAGAAGACCTATTCCAAATTTCAAACTCCATTATCTGTCTTTCTAACATGGAGAAGATTTTGCATTCTCTGACCATACCAAGTACATTGCTAAGCTTGCCAACAGCTGAAACTGTTTCAAGATGGAGGGTATTACAATCTGAGTTCCTGCTCTCACAGTAATTTCTCCTGGGAATTTTTCTAGCTCCCTGGTGAAAGGCAGTGCTACATTAATAACCCCGCTAGTCTTTGTAACTCAGCGCTGATTGACAGGAAGACCTCCAGGAGAGCTGGAGGTGCACAAAATGTCCCATTTTCCCTGACTGTCATGCAGTGCAGGTGAACAGAAACACAACAAAGGCACATCACCCACTTTGTTATTCCCCACTTTCAAAGGACTCACACTCCCAAGTAAGGAGATCCTGGAAATACTCTTTTACTTGCTTGACATCTATCAGACTGCATGAAACACTCTCCATCTTCATTTAAATAACCTAAACAAGGTATCATCTAAACAAGGCATACAAGATGAAGTTCCTGGCCCCTTGCTGGCATTGCATCCTTTGTTTTGCTACATTATCTGCAAACCTTTTTCTGTGAAGCAAAAACACTGACTCAATATACCATCAATATACCATCAGCGTAGCAAATACAGTGGCTCACTGGCGTTTCTGGTAACACAGCTAAGAGTCCCAGACAAATGCCTTAAAGAAAACTGATCATTTTGCCTTCACACTGAGGTTTGAATAAGAGTTCAACAGGGCACATGTTCACACACTAAAGAAAGATGAGAGAAAAAACTTTTTAAGTACTCTTAAATGAAATTATACTATCCACTTGGTGCACTGTACAGGGCAGAAGTCAAAGACACTGGAGATATTAATCACATATAGCAGGCCCAGGAAGGAGCTATAGCCCCTTCTCTTTACATCAGATTTAGGATGGAGGTTTTACCTGAACTGGAGGCTACGTCGGATAATTGCCAGTGACATAAAATCACCACGACCATGTTCATTTTCTCCACAGTACAGAAGCAAACCATCTTCAGTTTCAGCCTGCAATCATTGCGTCAACAATAAAAATCAAAGCCTCACAATTACAGATAAAAGCAAGCAGCAGTGGGGCCCTTTTCTCCAGAAAAGGGTCATCATTTTTCAGAATGAGTTTTTAACTTACAGAATCAGAAATTGTTTGATCAGTTTTGAATACTGCATTTGAAAAACCTGGAAAATCACTGCCTTAATGGTTAAAAAATCTAAGACCATCTCTTAAAGTATGATACTGTCAGACCTGAAAAAAAGCCTGAAAGCATTAAAAACTGTCAGACATATCCCATATGAGACTCCTGAATAAAAAGTCTAGCGAGAATGTCCTAGCAAGCCTGTAAAGTGTAGACACATCAGACTCACTGTGTGTGAACACACATACCCTACTTCACATGTTCCATGAGACTGACACTCCTCAAGCCAAACAAGCTGTGCTGGCAGCATTTCTCCATATGCTCGTAGCAGCTGAAACAGTGGCTTTTTGCAGCCATCCTGTGTTTTAAAAGGACAAATTGCCAGAGGAGTGTAAGATCACCACTGAGGCAACTGATTGCTGCTGCTTTAGTAAGAATCTCTTTCCCAGATTGTGAGGCTGGTGAGTCTGCTTTATGTAGGGGTGGGGATGCACCCAAGAGCTTGGCAATCCTCCCTAGAGGTAGCTCCACATGTTCTGTCCATAATGAACAGACAGCACTAACACAACTCAGCGTGGGATGTAGCCCCACTTTAGACCTGCATTTTAAGTAGTAAGGTATCCTGAATGTATTACTAGCCCATGTTCCAAATTTCAGAGGGGGAAAATAATGTCCAATTAAATCCTTCAAGGTGGGAAAGGAATGCTACATATAGGGCAGTGTTTTGCTCAGTATGGCAGGATCATAATCTCTTGTCCACAAAAATACTGCATACCGCTTACAAACCCTAATTCACAAAAATTCTGTGTTCTTCAGCCTGTAGCTCATCCACATGACCATCACCTTGCCAGTGTACATTGCTGCTAGTCCACAATTACTAGTCCCAGGGATTCTCTCCTGCAGTGCCTACCAACAATGGATGAAAACCCTTCAGTTAGTTACAAACTTCATCTACATTCACTGAGGGTTAAGCCAGATCTTTGAAGATGAAGGTTATGCACAGGTTCACCACAATTACATTGAAGCCATACTGAAGCTAAGTTACTGTTCTACTGTCCATCGCATCAGAGTAAGTAAATAAAATTTAAAACACCAGTATGAGAATTGCTTAAACTTACCCTGAATTCAAGGGTAATTTGAAATGTCTGATAGGACTTTTTCAGCGGTTCAAAGGTGATATAGGAGTAGCCAGAGAACTGAGGATACTGGATACTAATGTCTGAAAAGCAAAGAGGGAAGCATGTTATTTAGCAGTTGTCTTCCGTATAAAAATCAATATACTCAATTAGTACTGGATAACATCAGGTGGCAGTGAAAGGTAGAGTTCCTCCAGAGACAACCATCAGTCAGCAGCAGTCAACAATCAGTTAACCTATTGCCTTGTCTTCCCACCACTTTTTACAGCTGATTCCTTTATTCCCAAGGACCTGGTAAACTTGGAAAGAAACAGGATACTGAGGGCCAAAAAATGCTCAATAGTTTAATCAGAGAGTTCAGAGGAAATTTCTCCAGGTTTTCATCCTTGTTATAGAAGAAAGACCCCATCAACTTTATATTTATCTTCTTTTAAGAATTGATTTAAGGAAGAGAGGACAAAGTAATTTTCTGTTCTTCAGGATTACAAAAACACACGCAGGAAATATGGCCAGACTCTAGGTAGCATTAGTCACTGCTGCTCTGTAGCTGCTGCATCCAGCATCTGGAGAATCACTGGATGTCTCATAACAGCCCAGCAGCTTCTAGCACTTCTCTCAAGTCAGCTCAGTGCAGAAGCTAAAAGGAGTGATGGGAAGAAGAGAGTCCTTGCAGGCATCTTTCCATCCCTGGCTCCAACAGTGATTCTTTTTATTGCTCTTGTCAAATGGCATTATCAACCTTCGCCCTTTGCTGTCTTGTGTTAGACCCTGACCCTGAGAGAAAATGAAAATCAGAGATGTCTTACTGCTAGCCACTGTCAGCTGTAAAATTACCTTTGCAGCTTATTTTCCTAAGAAGCACTGAGGACAGACACAGTTTCAGCCCTGAGTTTTTATATTTACAGTGGATTTAAGTCTAACAAGGAAGGAAGGATGAGGATTCCTATTTCCTCTTTGCTATTTAAATACTGGGTGTGTTTGAATTTTTGAGTCTGGGTAGAGTTGTCTCAGCGTTTTTTCTTGCAAGGCATACATTTTAGGCTGAGGTGAAGGGGATTGGTGCTATAAACCTGAATGTAACCTCAGCAGAAAACAATTATCCCATGTCCTGATCACAAGCAGAACTGACTGGATCAGAGTGCCACGCAGCTGTTGAAGAAAAGTCTGTTTCCATTCAGATTAATATATTATTTAACAATATTGGCTGCTGAAGAAAAACTCAGTACAAAGGAGTATTGGCACATGATGCTTCTCTGGAATAACACACTCCCCTGTGAAAAATGGAGGGTTTGGACTGATGTTAACAGACCGCTTTACAAGTTGTATATGGCCTTGTCAGTTAAAAGAAATCCTCAACTCTTCATACTTGAACAAGGCCTAAAATCATATCTGCAGCTGTTCCATGTCTCTGAGTCACAACAAATTGTTTTCAGAAGGAGCTCTCTTTGTTCCAGCACTCCAGTTTGAAGAAGATAAAGTACCCTCAGTGTCTGTATCCTGATGCGTGACACTGTGCAACATGCAGGTCTAACGTGACCCTGTAGAAGAAACATGGGTTCTTGATGCTCTGCTGTATGGCAGGGTCCTGGAAGATCAGATCAGCATGCAGAGGGATGGGCAGATCAACTCTTTCTTAGTTGAAGGAACAGCAACAAAACAACCAATGGGACATTTTCTTTTCATGAGCCCTGTCATTCATCTGACCCTTTTGTCACCAAACCAGAAGAAAGATTATTTCAGGGGGAAAAAGTGACCTGCTTATGGCCTGGTGAGGGAGCTGGACTGGCTCACCAGGTGATCTGCTCAGTGTTAACTTTGTGAAAGGGTAGGTCTCTAGAGGGAAAGAACAGGAAGGCAGCGAGATAAGAAGCAGCAGGACAGCCTTCTTCAGCTCAGCAAGTTCTTGCCATGGCTCAGCTGCCCTGAAGAGAGGCAATAGGATGGGTGGCAAGTCCTGACTGAGACAAACACATCCTCACGTTGACTCAGCCTTCAGGACATGCTTTTTGAACTGGGGATAAGATTTTGTTGCTCCCTTGCCCCAGTTTGTCTGACATGAGTGCTGCACTGCAGACCTGCAGACCATAGGGAAAGCCTCCTCGGGAGGTATTTTTATAATGGGAGTTTTCTCACACCCCTGCTGTGGGACCAGCATCATCTGAACCACGCAGAAAATGGGGGTGGTTCAGGGCTCCAGCTGCTGCCAAAATGCAAATGTGAAAGAGGGGTTGAATGTCTTCAGCTTCCAGCTGAGAGTGCCATGACTGGATCCTGTCACACCTGGGTGATTAACAACAGACCTGCTCCATCATCCCCTGACTCACAGGTAAGGGAAGGAGGATTAACCTCTCCTGTGCATCTTTACACAAGTTCTGCATTCAGCTTTATTAAGGAATGACTTTTTCCCACATCACTGAGGAAAAAAAGCAAAGGGTGTGATGCCTGAACTGCAATTTGCCACTGGTAGGGATCCACAAAGCCCAGCTGCCTATCCCCACAGTGCACACTGGTGGGTTCTTTGGAAAGCTGCTCCTTGACCCGGACAAAGAGCAGCCAGCAGCAGTGGGCACACAGAAAAGTACCTTCCTCACACGTCTCCCCTCCTTTGCCCAAGTTGCAGTGGCAGCGTGAGCCGCCCCGGTCGTAGTCGTTGATGCAAAAGCTGTCTGCAGAGCACACGGCCTCGTCGCAGGACAGGTCAAAGAGGCGCGCGGCAGAGGACAGGCTGCCCCTCCTCGCTGCCCACACGGGGGTCGCCCTCGCTGTGGCTGAAGGCCGTGTGACGGGAGGAGGGGAAGTAGTAGGTTCAGAAGTGGTTGTAAGGACCCGTGACAGGAGCCTGGAACTAGACCCTGGCGTGACCTTAGTTTCGACCAGAAATTTTCTGTTGCCTCCTTTAATAGCAGGAAGTGGTCTGAGCTGAAAGGAAGTAAAGAAACACCAATTCAGTAAAACTAAAATGCTATGGGGAAATTGAATTAATACCTTTCAAGATACAGATCTGAGGCAATGAACTCATCCTCAATGAAGAAAAAGAAGTGGCATCACTATCTCTAAGCACTTTATGTCAGATATTAAACTTCCTGACAGGACAGGGCACTTTAAAATATCCAGACTGTAAAGAAAACAGAAGTGCCAAAGACAAATCTTGACATTTACCTCTTCTATATAAATGTCGTAGTCTGAATCATCAATATCAAATCCATCACCATCACCAGTCACTGTGTCTGTGATGTACCGATGCCCATAGCTTCCACTTCCTAACTCCTCAGAGCCTGAAAAGACATAACTGGCATATTCAGTTCATATAGTTTTTTCTCTTTGCACACAGCAATTCAGGTCTTACCACCCCGCCCCAATTCACAACACTTAAATCTGAAGTGATGCTAATGTTCATCCTGTACAGACAATGAAAGTGTCAGTCTGGAGATGGCAGATCCTGTCCAAGTGATAAACACACAACTTAAAACAAAGTGAAGACCTTCATTTAGTCACTTACTAGGTGATTAAACAAATAAAGCAGGAAAAGCTCAGTTCTCCCTCTGCAAACTGACTTGTATTCATCATTTTTCCAGCACAAAGGTTTCAGACTTTTTTGGCATGGACAACATTTTAATGACTGAATTGTTTTTAAGTCAAGCTTTTTCCTTTTGGAAATACAGTCTTGTATCTGCCTTACTGGAACAGCAAAAGAGATAATAAATAGGAACAGCAAAAGAGATGTGCACAGGTAAGACACACTCTATTAAGGACTTAATCTACCTCCACTGACTCCAAAACTCCTGAAATTAGTGTCTTATGTGTATTCTTAGACTATTTTGAAAAATACAATTCAGCATCTTGAAACAAGAAACATGCACAAACATCTTCACCCAGAGGATGATGGGGCACTGGAATGGGCTCCCCAGGGAAGTGGTCACAGCACCAGCCTGACAGAGCTTAAAAACACTTGGACAATTCTCTCAGGCACATGGTGGGATTATTGGGGCTGTCCTGTGCAGGGCCAGGAGTTGGACTCAATGATCCTCGTTGTTCCCTTCCAACTATATATTCCATGATTCTATGACCATGCGTTTTTCAAGTACGTAATCTATTTCTGCCACTTCCCGGAATGCTGAACTGCACTTTGGAGGACTCTGGGCTGGGAATGGACAGTTTAAACAGTAAGGGGATCCTCATTTCTACTTTATAGAAAGCATCTGTACTTTTCTGCACTTTACATAGCAGATTCTGCCTATACAATGGTTTCTGCATTTTAGCTATTAAAATTCACCAGGTCATGAAGAAATACAGTAAAAGCAACCAAATCATTAGTTACTTGTCATTTCAGTGAGGCTGAGAACAGATATCATTAAACCATTGAAACAACAGACTTATAGATCTGCCTTTTCCATATAATATTTTTCCATCACTTACAAACAGCATAAGCAACCTTTCGTTTACAAAGTCTCTCTACTGAGCTGAGTGTACTTACCTAAATCTTTTTGTATTCTCTCCTCCTTTGCTGTGATTGCAACCCAGAAGTCCTGGCAGGCAGTTATGAAATCTAACGTATGTGCGCCAGAGATGAATGTGTGCCCTGGCTAACTGGCCACACTCCGTATGCTCCACAGGGGTTACTTACCAGTGGGCTTTGCACATTACATCAGCACACAGAAAAATCAGAAGCAAATGAGTAGAGGTAATGAGGCATACACACTTGCAACCAGGAAAGCATGCTGGACTGGGACAGAATGTGTGTAAGGCTTTCCACTCTAACATGCATACCTAGTCATCTGTAAATAATACATTTTATCTGTACATTAAACAGAAGTATTCAGCACCAAGTTCTACCAAATGAGCTAAGCAGAGAACTCTGCTCTGTGACTGGTAACAAGATGAGACAAACAGGACAAACTACATCCAGATTATTTCTGCTACTGACTGTGAGTGCACAGGCAAAGGATTACTGTAGAGAATCAGACTGCACATTTTTGAACTGGTCCCAGTCCTGCAACCACTGGAATGAATTTCACCATGCTGAAAACAATAGGTGCTATCACAATGTAAACAAAACCTCTTACTCCTAGTATTCACTTTTATAGTCATTCAGGTTAATCACCATCTGGAATAATTTTACTCCAGGTAGGAAGCTAGACAGACTAAAGCAGAGTAGAGTAGAGTAGAGTAGAGTAGAGTAGAGTAGAGTAGAGTAGAGTAGAGTAGAGTACGGTACGGTACAGTACAGCAGAGCAGAGCAGAGCAGAGTAGAAAATGATTCAGTTGGAAGGAACCTACAATGACCATCTAGTCAAGCTGCATCTTCTACCCATCACTGCATGACAATCCCCTTCTTTGGCAACGGTGATTCTGTAAGACATGCATTTCTACAAAAGACTTCCAGTGTGTAAAACCATAAATATATTAATTTCAAATATGATTTGCAGTTGGATTGGTTTTGCATTGCCTGGTTTTGGTAGCAGGGTGGGGTTACAGGGGTGGCTTCTGTGAGAAGCTGCTAGAAGCTTCTTCCATATCCAGCAAAGCCAATCCCTGGAAGCTCCAAAGATGGACATCCCACTGACCAAGGCTGGGCCAATTAGAAAAATTGGTAACACCTCCGTGATAACATATGTAAGAAGAAATCAAAGCAAAGTCTGGGGCGCGGTTTTAATTCCTGACAGAGAAGAGGAGGAAGTGAGAACATGTGAGAAGAACAACGTGTAGACACAAGGTCAGTGAAGGAGGAGAGACAGGGGCTGCTCCAGGCACTGGAACTGAGATTCCTCTGCAGCCCCTGGTGCAGCCCATGGTGAGGCAGCTGTGCCCCTGCAGCCCATTGCCCAGGCTGGGAAATAGATGTTCAGCTTCATCATGCTGCTGGATGCATGCCTTGATGCTGCTGGAAAGGGCAGCACTAACTCAGGTCCCAGCATTTGCAGCAATTTTCAGCTCACTAAATCACAGCATCACAGAATTAATTAGGTTGGAAAAGACCTTTGATATCATCAAGTGCAAACTATGACCTAACACTACCTTATCAACTAAACCATGGCAGTGTGCCACATCCAGTATTTTTTTTAATGTGTCCAGGGATGGTGACTCCACTACCTCCCTGGGCAGATGATTCTAGTGCCCAGTCACTCTTTAAGTGAAGAATTTCTTCCCAATGTCTAGCCTAAAATTCTTCTGGTGCAGCATAAGATTGTGTCCTCTTGTTCTGTCAGTGGTCGCCTCAGAGAAGAGACCGACCTGCTGCTGACTAAAACCTCTTTTCAGGTAGCTGTAAAAAGTGATAAGGTCTCACCTGAGCCTCCTTTTTTCCAGGCTGAACAACCCCAGCTCCCTCAGCCATTCTGCAGAGGGCTTGTGTTCCAGGCCTTGTTGCCTTCCTCTGGACCCATTTGAGCATCTCAATGTCCTTCCTAAGTTGAAGGGCCCAGACCTGGACACAGCACTCAAGGTGTGGCCTCACCAGTGCCCAGTACAGGGGGACAATCACTGTCCTGCTGGCCACACTATTCCTGATAAAAGCCAGGATGCCATTGCATTCTTGGCCACCTGGGCACATTGAACACTGTTCACAAAGTTTCATTGAAAATATACAGAAACTAAATTTCCATGCATTTTCAGTGAGCTTTTTGGGATATTCCAATTTGGCCCCCAATCCCAGCTCACCTTCTGGGGGTGGTTCTGGGAGTTTTTTGTCTCAGTACTGATCTTTAAATTTTGGAATGAATAACAATAATCTGGGAGGAAGCCAACAGGGTATCAGCTCCCTCTCAGGCATTGTTTGGAAGCTCATCACTTCCCCCACACTCCCAATATTTTTATCACATGTTGCAGCGGGTAGAAGGATCACCCCAACAAGTCCAAACCTTTCATGCAACAGTATGCATTCTGATTAAAAGACACAGCTCTTTGCCATGGGCTTTTTCTTCAGAAAGCTTTCTTTCGTTTTCCAACACCAGTAAAATTTTCAAGAGTCTCTGTCCTTTGTAACTTAGTTAATTCTGTTGCAAGGCGTGGTATCATCACCATCAGCTCTGCGCCATCATATGCTAATGCCTTAAAAAAGAGCAGGCCTGAGGGTGATTATCAGAGAGTGTGGCTCCAATGAGTCATCCCCCTCCTCCAAGGTGTCAAGGGAGGTGGCATCAGTTACATCATGGTCAGGCAGTCCTGCCTCCTTCTCTGCCTCCTCATCTTTTATAGGCCGGCAGGGTTCAGGGTGTGGGGAGGGGTCTGGCTTTCGTGCAAACTCCTCCCTGGGGATGAGGTCACGTTCAGAGTTGCTCAGCACTGCCCCCAGATCGGTATGCATGTTTCCCCCGAAGATGTTAATTTGCATTTCTAAAGCCCTTCAGCTCTGCACAAACAGGTTTCTGGGGTTCTGGGCTAGTTGCTTTTGAGCCATCAGCTTTGCCTTAGCCCTGAGGGCAAGCTATTGTTTCAGCCTTCAAGGTGTGAGAAAATGCTCACCTTTTAATTTCAAAAGGTTTATTAAAACCTCAGTAAAATACAACAGGAGATTGAATAAAGAGAAACAAACAGCACTGGCAGCAAGGGCTCAGCCATGTGCTCATCTACAAAATGGATGTTCTACCTTTTATACCCCCGGCCCCCCCACCAAAGTCTTGTCAATCGCCTCCTTCTTCGCTGCTCTGTGGTGGAGATCACTTTCTCACACCTTGATTGGAAGTCAGGAGTTGCCAAAGAAACAAGCCGACCCTCCCAAATACCCCACCTACTCGGACTATCCCGTGATAACAATGTATGGGGGAGGGGAAACATGCCTATCATCTACAGAACCTCTCTTAACATATTCACCCCTTAATTGTGAGAGCCAACTATCACATTATTTACCTAAAACAAAGGCAATTTGCTCCTCAGCAAAAATGTGCTTCTCTTTTTGGGTAGCCATTTCAGACTCCCTTATGTTTTTTATCTCTTTTGGGACAGCCATCTTAGGCTGACCATGTGCTCTGTGGACAGCCATCTTAGACTGACCACATGCTACCTGGCCAGGAGATTTCTTTTCCCCCTTTGTCAAAGTTCCAATCCTCTCAGCTGCTAGCTGCGGTTTTTGCCAGTTATTTCTCAGAGACAAGCTTTGCAAGTGTAGAACAGCTTCACTTGGAGAGCAATCCAGGTATGCCCTTGACCTTACTGCTGGAGAACATCAGTTTTAACGAAAAACTTTCTCTCCTTATGCTGCAGCTATCTCCACACAAAACAACTCTTTGCCTAAACTCAGTATCCCTTCCACTCCTCACCACGGGAATCACCCAGGACCTCTGTGGCCATTTGTTTCTCATAAATTGTTCTTAGCTTGCACCCATCATCCACTTCAATGGCTTCTGGCAGCCAGTGGCTGGGAAATAGATGTCAGGTCCGTGCTACTGTCACCAAAACTGCAGGAAAAACAAAAGCTCTCCAAAAACATTTTTTAGTATTAGAGTTAAGGCATTACTTTATTCTGGCCAGGATGTGTAACAGAAATCATTTCATCTACACATTGCCTGGGTTGTGCAGAGAAAATCATTCCATCACACATGGCTCTTTATTAGATTTTTCACATGCTTATACAGTCAAAACCAAGAGAAATCCATTAGTTCAATGTTCATTGGTCCCAAGTTACACAGTTCTTAGTATTTGGTTTCCTACTGGTTATTGATCCCTTCACCTGCAATGCTAAATAGCTCCTCATTCTTCGTTCTCTTATTGACCTTTTCCCAAACCAGGTGTCTCTGACACACCAGGGAGGATGATCCAGTGTTGATGTTTGTTAATGGTCACTTTTTTCCTGTGCATCTTCTGGCAGCTCCCAGTCCATTGAGATGTCAAGCTCATCGGGCCTTGTGCAGGGAACAGTCTCTTAAAAAGAAACTTCCATTCCCTTCCCCCTGGGCGAAGATGAGCAAAACCCCTGACTAAAGTTAGTCAAAAATTTTAGAATTTGTATCATTTCAACCCTACTACTTATTGCCTTTATATTATGTGTCTGAAAGTATTTCAGAGCTAATTTTGTTCTTTTAACGTATAGAAGTATAATTTGCCTAAGAGCAATGGAAGCCATAGAGATAATTTGGGAATAAGGAAAGGAAAACTCTCAATGATGTGTCAGGAGAAACAATCTAATCTGTACCGAAACAAGCTGTGATACACAAACTCCATTTTCTAACTTAGAAGTCATAAGCTACAAAATAAACATCTGTTACGGTCAAAATGCTGTCATATTTTTTTTTTCTCTTTTCAATCAAACTTTCTATTGGCTTTATGGGATGTAAATTTGATAAGGATAGCAGGAGTGAAGCAATGCAGAAAATGAAGTATCTATATATTCATACATAGGAAAACGTTAGGTCTTGAATTCATATTCAGATAAACATGCTTCCATGTATGGATATGATTTTAATGCCATGCCAGTTTCACAGAAATATAGCTCTCCAGATTTGAATGGTTATCACTAAAATACATGAATAACCACCAGCATGCAATGAGATGTGGTAGCTTAGGAGAGACTGGTAGTTCCCCAAACAGCAGGTGTGCCTCTTTCATCCAGCAGATCAAAATGTTCCATGCTTTTCCAAAGAAGACCTCAGGAGATGAAATGTACCCACTATTTTAAACCAGACAATGCTTCCTTTCACATTATTGAACTGGTACAACATTTAGAGCCTGGAGAGAACAAAGAAGGTATGGCTTATTGTATCTGGTAGAAAGACTGCTTTGAGGCCCTTCTTCAAAGACATTCACTATATAAGTTTGGTGTCACCGGAATATGTGTGACTTCAGAAGGTGTCCTGATATCCACAGGTCTCCAACTCTCCAATTTTTCCCCTTCCTGACTCTAACTATCTGCATTTCAGCCAGCACATGCTACATTGCTCGACCTGCTGATCTGTGAGCAGTTTTGGTAACATGTTATGCCCTTGGGAGCAACGCAGCTGCTGGAAGCACTCACTCCTGTCCATGTCTGAACTTACACAGGTGAGTACACACAGGACTGATGAGGTATCAGACCACTGGCTTCTCAGCTGCCTTGTTCTTCCCTACACTGGGCCTTTGCTCACTGGACACAACATGATAGCCACATGTGACATGATGCAATATAACTACAAAACAGGATGCAGGGGAATTAACAGGAGTTCTTGTAGATAAACCCCCACATCAGCCCATCTCTTAAGTGCACTGTGTTGCTTTCCTGGAGAGCTCATCTCGTAATGGGGGGTAAATCAGGGACAATTAAACGAAGTGGTATGCTGCAAATCCCAAAACAATGACTGCAGAGATTATAAGCAGGCTATATTTAATTAAATCAGTGTTCCAGTGTACAAGGAGATGAAGTCTGATTAAGACCTTCTAGCAAGTCCCATAATCCTGTTTTACAAATAATTGAAGAACTTGTGGGGGTCATGAACTTTAGGCAGCCTCTTTCCAAATAATTAGGGATTAAGTTATACTACAGAAATCTTTGTCAAAACAAATACAAAGCCACAAAAACTTTTTTTGCTAATTAGGTTGCCATCATCATACTGATGAAGAGACATAAGACGGTGTAGGAGGTAGAACAGGGGGCACTGTAACACAGAGAGATTGAATCAAAGTGTTAGCAGACTGACTGGCTTCATCCAGAACCCCTCACACACCTTAATCCAGAATACATCAGGAACATTTTAAAACACGTTTTATGCTTTCCAGTGACTCACAGTGTGACTCTGCATGTTGCTTGGCCTGTCTCTTGCTTTTTGTCACTGTCCCTACAACTACCAATACTGCTTTTGTAAATTCTCTGGAGATGTGTGGGAAACAGTTCTGTGGAAAACCTTCTCCATTTACTACCTCCAGGACACATCACCACCATTTAAATCAACATTTGGGCCCCAGAGACTGCCCATTTTTTGTGCCTGAGCCTCAGCTGACACATCCAAGTTCCATGCAGAATATATAAGCACTGTGGCGATGCCCTGCTCTGTGTGATCCTGGCAGTGACAGCCAGGACCAGAGGAAGGGATGTGCCCTGCTTAAGCAGTCACTTCTGTCATGCTTGCTGTGGAGACAAGCAGGAGGGTATTTTTAACAGAAGACACTTCCTCTGTTGGTCTGGTAAAGCCCAAGGCTGGTGACCTTGCAGGCATAGTGCAAACCCCATCTGTTTCCCGAGGAGATGAAGGGTATTTAAGAATGCAGGTGATGACTTTTTTTTTTTGTTTTATTCTTTGGGACAGTTTATTTTGTTGTTTCTAAACTGAGTATGTGCAATCTTTTATTTTCCAGTGAATTGTCCATGACATTTTGAAAGGTTTTATACAAGAAAATCCCAACAATCATGTAGGTGAAATACCCACAATGTGCAACTGTAATTAAGAAAGGCAACAAAGAATTGATTTATTGCATCATTTCCCTCTAGAAAAAATATTAATGAAACCAAATCACAAATAAATGAGAACCCTTGGGGAAACTTGCCCTCTCTTTGCTCCCTGAAAATGAAGCAATTAACGAAGCATGCATTTTTTAGTAGGTAAGGGGGTAACTGCTTCTAATCAAAGCCACATGTTCCATTTTCAAGGGCCTTGGGAGGTCTGTCACATTAGGTGATACTGTCAGCATCCCTTTAGTGGAGCAAACCAAGACAATGTTTTCCTAGGCTGACCTGAAAGAATGCAGTCAAGAGTACTGTAAATCCACCCCAATTTTAAAAAGAAAATGAGTGAACTACCTGTGAGAATGAGATAAACCACAACAGAAAGCATCCCCAAGTAGCATGGACTCATCTCTGCCTCAGCCTGCCTACAAGAGCTGCAAGAGAATCTGAGCAAGACATCAGGGACGCTGAAGGTCCTCTGCATTTGAGGTAATGTTGGGAATTTGTTAACCAATTAAAAGAAACATCAGAAAAGCACTACTTATGTCAAGTCATGCTTAAAAAATCCAGCAAATACAAGCATAAAACTGCAAATTTTTTAAATCCAAACACACTAAGGACCTTAGTGCCAGCACCATGTGAGCTAAATGTAATGCAAAGGAGTCAGACATTGTATGAACTTCTGCCAGCTCTCTAAGATATTTCAGGAATTTCTGAAGAATACATAGGCAGAAAATAGCATCAAAAATCTGTGGGATGTACCATGTTTCACTGCTTAGGTGGGAGGAGGAACCACAGTAATAATGAAGGTAGTAATTCTTTTGATGTGCACTCTGAAGAAAAAAGGTGCTTCAGTTTCAGAGATGCCAACTCTGACACCTTCTCAAAAACAGGAGGTGACTAAGAGGTCACTCTCTGGCACTTTGAGACAGTCAAGCAACTGGTGCCACAGCCTCAGGGGACTATCAGGTGTCTGTGAATGGCACATGCCCTCCTGCAGTGACTATTGAAAACCACAAAACTTTGAGGACTTCAAATCAGCTGAACACTAACACCTGAGCAGCTGAAGTGAGTGATTAACTGGACCAAAATACTGGGATTTCTGGCTGCTAGAAGCAGGAGGGTACCTTCAGATACGTAATGTGATTTAGGAGTGAGTTTTAATTGGATGCCCTTGAGCACAGTGTACAGGTTGGGTTTTTTTTGTTGTTTTTTTTTTTTTTTTCCTGAAACTTGTCCATGGTTTAAATCATTTTTCAGAGGTTTTTAATGTTTCGGGGAAAAATAAGTGTTCAGGCTATGCATAGCTTTAATGAAGAACAATTCTCTCCCCACAAAAATTTAGCATTTCTACTAATGCACAGTGTACTTGTGTGTCTGGTTAACATCAAGTCAGTCTCCTACACAGACATCACAAGTAAAGACAAGTGAGAGCTGCTATCAGCTAGACTATCATCTCAGCTACACTCCTCCCTTCAGAAAACCAAATAATTTATTGCTAAAGGCATGCATCCCTGACACTTTTGAGCAACACTCCTTGCTCTGTGCAAATCTGGTTGTTGTGACGACAGGTATCCACAAGATAATGCAGGTTTTCATGCATAGTGGCTATACGTCGTTTTTAAGCCTATTTTCAAATAGCACACTGGCAAAAGAACAACAATGGCATTTGCCAAAGGGTCCAGAGTGCCAAAGTAGCCCCAAGTACAAGTGGCCTGGAGCAGGGCTGGAGCACATCACAGACATGACATGGCCCTGGCCTGCAGGAGCTCTGCCTGGTCATGAGAGTCTCTGCCAAGCACTGCCTGGCCCTTGGAGCAGGGAAACCCACCTCAGCCACCACAGCACCTACGTGCCTACCCTGGGCCAGCACAGACTTTTTAAGTCCGTTCAATGAGCAGCGTAAAATGCATAATATACTGAATTTTCAGATCTTATCCAGGCATAGAGAGCCAAGCTAATGTCCCTTATGAACCTCTCTAGAAATCAGTGCTTATACACACCAGATGTGAATTTGATTCCAAGCTCTAATGACAGAAACCAATGTTTTAGAGACATCTTGGCAGGCCTCTGTGGAACAAGCAGTTTCCAAGGCAAAGTGCCTTCCCTGGAGTACTGCAGTAATAAGCACAGCATGAAGACAATTCCACCCTTATTAATAGAGCTAAACACTTTATCTTTTCTGACCAAAGGATGCAGCTGCTAACATCGAAAGATAAACAAGATACCAAGAAGCACACGTGTGCCTGAGGCAGCAGGAGTTGACCCTGGAGAATCCATTGGCCGAGGAACTCCAGAGTACACTGCACAAGGTTTTCACAAACATTTACTTCAGAAGTTAAACGTAGGAGTTCTGCAACCATAGCAAACTACATGCAAACTGTTCAAGTGACTAAATTTATGACAGAGGGACAAAGGAATGGAAACTGCCATATAAGAGTCAATGAAAAAAGGCATTCCTCAACAGAGAGGCAGTTTAAAAATAAATCTTTATCAGGTTAAATTGGTGGATCACTAAGCATGTTGTTTATGTTTCTGCAGCATGCAAAATCTTCTTGCAGAGCTCACAGTCCTACCTGAATATTTGCTGCTCATTTTCACTAGTTAATTAGAGATGGTTTGCAATTGAGAGAGTGAGAAAATAAAAAAAAAAAGCACTTAAAAGTACTGATATACATCTTTATAGAAAAGGTTTGGACATCGGTGATATAGCTCAGTTAGCCCCCATACCTTGCTGCCTTTGGCTCTGTTTCCTCCATTGTTTCTCTTTGTGACACTGGGTTTTTTGCTGTTAGAAGATGTGATTTATGCGATTCCCAATCTGCTCTGTGTTGGCTTGGTTGAAATTCTCACATATAATCTATGAATTTGGGTGAGGAGCAACAGCCCCTTAAAGTCAGCCTGCAGAGACACCAGTACTGGCGGAGGATTGCATCCTGAGGAAGTCCAGCAGCAACTGGACCAACACTTACTGCAGTGTGCATGGTCTATATTGCTACACACATGTAAATATAATAGTTAACAAGTTGGTATGTCAGCAGGTTCACCTAATATTTTTGCTATGCAGATTCTGATCCAAAATGGGTTCTTATTTCCTTATATCATTATTTTCATGACTGCGCTTAATAGTTAAGAGTCTTACTCCTCAGGAAACTGGACAAGTTTGATTTGGTCTTTCTGAGTTGCTGAAATTATAAATGTAATATATAAGGTTCAGCTTCAAAGAACAGGAAAAATGAACAATAGACTCGTCTCTCTCATTTCTCCCCATAATATTCAATTATTAGTTCTATGTGAAGCCAGCACAAAATTCAGAAAGTAGCCATCCAAAAATACCTGTCAATGACCTCCAGAGCAAAGAAATGGCATGAGAGTGTTGCTGCCTGGGTCTTTTCAAATCTTTGCTCGTGGCTTGACTTTCATGGGGTGCTTGCTGCAAGCTCCTCAGAGCGAGCTCCTCTGACTGAGAGGTGCCAGTATGGGGGTGACTGTGCCTGGAGAGCAACTCTTTCCACCAGCAGGCCTCCACAGTTACCCCAGATATGCTTTATTTACAGATACAGTTCATTTTTGTTTAGCTTTAATAGTCAAGGTGGTTGTACTCACTGAATGTGCGGATGACATCGCTCGGTGCACTGGCAGGGCTGGATCCAAAGGAGTTTGCTGCTCGGACAGCAAACTGATACTTCGTGTTTGGGAGAAGTCCTTTGAGAACCATGGACTCCATCTGGATCTGCTCTCTTATTACCGTCCAGTTGCTGTCAAGGTCTGGCCTTGAGGATCAAACAAAGACCAGATCTTAAATAATTAAAGCTGGTTGTATAAATTAGCTGCATTTATACTTTTCTAGGGAATACACTAATAATTGAGACAGAAGTCTACTAAATCATCACTGAAACCCTTCACTCTTAAAGGATCAGACTGTGCAACCCACCACTACCAAGCTGTGAAGCCTGTGATGTCAAAACTGTATAATCATGCAAACCCAATTACTCAGATTTTTCTGATAAAGCCAAGGACCGACTGACAAATCCAGTTAATTTTATCTGTTTTGTGGATCTTGGATTAATAGTTTTCAAGTGGGGGTCTATTACCACAGTTCCAAACTCCCTATGTGGCTGTATAAAGCAATAGATTGCAATAGAGGGAAAGATCTTGATTTATTTCTAAGAGTTTGTGTTCTAATGCCAGTAAGTCCCTTCAAACATATACAAGCATTAGCAAGATGAGAATCCATTTGATCTCCCAGGTAATCAGGTTAATCCACTCACACAGGAACATAAGGATCCAAAGTCTTCTCTTCAGAAAAACAAACAGACAAAAAACCCAACCCAAACCAAAAAAGCCCAAACAAAACCACCAAAAACCACACACAGAAAACCCACAAAACCCACAGAACAATAATGCAGTGAACATGGCCTGTGTACCTGGATTTTGTAACAACATTCCTATAGCTGCCTTTGGACAACACCTGGTTAACTCCTGATTCATCCTGGAAGCCAACTGCCAGTAAGTGCTTCTCTAAGTGCCATTATATTTCAAGTGAAACCGATATAACCATTCACATGGCAGCTTGTTATCAAGTGTTTTAAGTTCATGCATACAGGCACATTGTAAAGGGGTGGGTGACTTCAAGTACTCTGAGAGAGTATTCTGGTGCTTTCACACCATTTCCACTCTCTCTAAAAGTGGCCTCTTCTTATCAATGAGAGAACAAAATAAGAAGCTAAACAAATACAAACACAATAATGTAAACATTCACTCTAGGCCACCCAAAATATTAAAATTAAAGTTTATGAAAGTAAAGTAAGGACAGAAATGGCTTCCAGAGAAAATTAGTCCAGTGTTCTTGCAATATTTATTACAGGAAATAACCTCCAAGTGCACCCTGAATCTACCAGTGTTTACATAGGACTAGCTGCAAATGTCTCCAACAGTATTCAAATTAAAAATTATAGCACAAGGCAGGCATTTTGTATTTGTTTATTTTCAGCTGGAAGGAAATGCCAAAGTTAGTGCATGTTTTCTTTTGGTGGTCAATACAAGATTTATTGATTGCTGAGGTGCTTTGCTTTGTGCCAGCATGGCAAATGCAGTGGCAAAGGGGCAGTTCCCAGCTGCCTGTCTCAAGTGCACAGTGGCACACAGGACATGACTATTTCATTGTCTTGCTAAAAATAAAAACAAAATCAGACAAAAGCGCAAGATGTAATGATAGCTAAACAGACCATCTTAAGACACCCTTCACTACCATTTCCTGGTAGACAGGAGAGCATTTATTTTGGCTACTCTTCCATTGTTTCCCTCCTCTGAGCTTTTGATGCTTGGGCCAAAATGAAAATATATAGTTTTCTCCAAATGAAAGCTGTTAACATTGCTTCCTTCCAAAGGCTTGCTTAGTAGTGTTTTCAATTTTCCTGTACACATCCTTTTTTGCTTCTAATTCCCATCCAAGGAATTCCTGCTAGCTCAAGAGCTGCCCCTTTGCAACAGACCTTGACCATGTGTCCACCCAAGTGGAAACAACACACCTTTGATGAAGGGCCCCAAAGGAGGCATTGCGCCCTAAAAAGATTTAGGAGATAACACAAACAGGAGGCTAGGCTTCAAATACACTGACTATCTCTCCCAACATTTCCTTCTGCAGAAGTTTATAATAAAGGAAATGCCTGCAAACATGTAAGGATCTGCAGCTGAAGGAGAGGGAAAGAGGGAGATTTATCACTTGACCTTTGCTACTTCTTCAGAATGCTCCCTGTGTGAACAAAACAGTATGAGACGAAAACATGGCAAACAGATGGGGAAAGGAACACAAATTCAGCTGGTGAGTGCATGCAGGGCAAGCCAGCTCCCATGTTCCCTGAGATGAGAACATTTTGTTGAAAACTGTCTCCATGGTCCTTTTTTTTATGTCATATTTCAGTGTGCTGACAACTTTTACACTGGAAGGGCTCAATTTGATACCACTTTTCCCATTTTGCTGCAGCACTACATTCCCCAACACATGTCTCTCTGCCTCTGGCCAACACCTTGCAGGGCAGCTCCAAACACTGTATCTGTGAATGGGGAAATCAGACAACTTCCATGGACATTGCCTGCTCTTGATGCAGCTGTGCATCTCCAACACATAAATGCTATGCAGAAAGAATCTAATACAAGTTATAGTGGTTTTAAGATAATAAATATATGGCTAAAGCAAATAGGACTGGATGGGTATAAACCAAGGGCAGAATTCCATGCCAAATATACCCGAAAAGTTTGGATTATTGCTTTATGTTGTAGCCTGGGAACTGATTCAATTAAAGAAGGGAATCCTTTCTGATGCAGAGAATAGCAATTTTATAGTCACTTGAACTTCCTTTTAAAATCACCTGGAAATTATTTAAGAGAGGCACCCTCTAGCAACCCAATTTTTCTAAGATTTCTGATTGTTCTTCTGTGCCATATTTGTACTCATCTCAAGGAGAAAATTCATCTTATAATGGTTTTTAAAAAGTATTCCAGCAAATAATAAATATGATGGCAAGTACAATACATCATCATTTGCTATGGAAAAATCTCTTGCAGAATATACTGCACTATAACATATTATTTTTAGTAACTATTATTATTTCACATTATTGTGACACTTTCTACCAAACAGATCAACTAATATGTCAGGTCAGCTGTGAGGAAAGGAAAAGTGGACAATTTTGGTAACTCATTCTCATGCTAGATATTCTTCTGATGCTATCTAATATTGTTAAGCACTCCCTCCCTAGTATCTTTCACTCCTCTTTCTTCATCAGTTTTCAAGGAGTTAAGGTGAGGTAAATACTGAGTCAGATATGCCTGTTTCGTGCAATACTCAGGGAAACAGTATTAAAAGTATTTTTCCTAGACATTGGGAGGTGCCTCCCTGGTCAGATCTGTTGTTTCAGGTTCTTTGCAAACAAAAGCAAACAATGACTGTCTGGTTCAGTTCAGTGCCAGAGACAGACAGTTCAGCAGGGAATGGATTCAGGGATAGATTTTTCTGGGAGGGAAAGGGAAGGCTTCAAACTAATCTAGAAATCTCTACACAACACTGCTGAATCTGCACCACCCTAACATCAGAATACTAATAAATCTCCCAGTTTTATCAGCAGAACCTGCCTAGTTCATTGCAGCAGAAGTTTCATGTCACTACCAAGATACTGAAAAATTTCCTTTGCATGCCAAGATTAATATTAAAAGCTTTTGATTTCATCTACATACCAATGAGATGAAAGTGACCTGATTATTTTAGGGCATATGCTGCTGAAACACTTGTGGTTCTGTAGCTACTATGTGGCTATAAAAATTTGGATAAGTTAATCACCAAGTTTAAAAGATCATGTAGGCGTTCAACAGATCAAAAATTTGAGTATTTGGAGTATTTGAGTGAAAATATCCAAGACATTTTTAAGAATTAATTTTGTATAGTATCTTTAGGGAAAACATCTAAGCTTATATGCTTAAGTCTGAGGTCTCGCTTTAGAGACTTTCATAAAAATGTAATTTTTCATTAAATATTTCTGACCATTAACCAACAGAATATTTACACTGAGCCTACAAAGTTGCACAGACATATATATTTTGGTTTTAACACATTCTATTGCACATTCCCTATGAACTATCCAGTGAAGAGTGAGTCCTACAGGCTCCTTCCTGACTTTCAGCATTTAGACAAGTGGGACTGTGGTCTCCTTAGCATCCTCTGTTAGTCAGCAGCAGAGTAGAACCTGAATTAGCTCAGCTTATCTTTTATCTGAAGCCTCCTGCAGCCCTTCACTGCCTGTAGTGAACCAACAGGTCCCAACAGGAAACCCCTTGGCAAGTGCTTAAATAAAGCACCAAATTTAGACCCTAAGTAGAGACAGGCTGCAGGCTAGCTCTGGTTCTGACTAGATGCTGGTATCTCAAAACCATTAATGTACTGAATTTTCATGAATGTACTGAATTTCCCCAGTATCACAGCTGAGCAACTGAGAGGAGTGTTTTGTCCCAACATGTTTTTCCTATGGTTGAAGTCATGAAGTTAATTCTAAGGAGATGGAAATTACTTGAACAATGTCACAGTTTTTAGACATTTGTGCTGTACCCAAGCAAAATTACAGATTCGCATTAGAAAGTCATTAATTTTTCAAAATCACAGGATAATGGTGTATTTCTTTGGCATAAGAGGACCCAATTCTAATTTACTTGAACTGATTTGTTTTAGTCTTACATTGGTTTTATTTACTAGCTTTAACTCATGATAATACATTTTATAGTAATTAAAACTATATGCAGCAAAAGACAGTGAAGCTTAAAGTTAAATGTTTACCTCTAACTGCCATTAGGGCTTATGGCTCATTGAACTTACTCCAAATATACAACCAAGCTTCCAAGTCTAAGAGAGCATAACCCCAAAATTAACAAAGGCACTTTCAACTTAACTTTAAACCTCAAACTAAACAGTGTATTCAAAACATTTTGCTGTTAGCAAATTCTTTCCCAAAGTCTAAAGCCAATGAAATACTGAAATTTCAATCACTCTCATCTTTTGACCTAAACAGCAGCTTTCCACTCCCTGGACAGGAGTGTTTGTTCCCTTGAACAAAAACATTCAAGGGTGCACTTTCAGTGTGTCAGATGGAGATGATGGTGCCCACTTCTTCCATTAGCAGGCTCCTGGTGCTATGGAGAAGTGTACAGAAGGCTCCAGGTTCCACTTTCCAGTAAAAGCACAGAGATGATAGAAGTGCAGTCAACCAGAACTCAACAAAATCCCTTCCCCATCAACTGAGCAAATGAGAGAGAAGAGATGGAGAGAGAGCAAAAAGCTCAGATAAAAATTGTGTTCAAAAAATAGATACTGAAGAAATTTCATTGTAGGTCTACAGCAGACATTACACAAAGGAGACAGGTATCTTCAGCCCTCATGTCCTGCCTCACAGTGCAGCGAATATTGGATGGCCTCCAACTAAATATGGGGAATTTCAGCCAAAATACAAAGTGCATCAGTTAACAGGTAGATTTTCAGTCTGGGTATTCTTGTTGCTGTATCAATATTTTTTTTGCTATATCAATATCTTCTAGATTGTACCCATGCTTTGAAAATCAAGTTCTTCCTGATTGTTCTAACAACAACAATTCTTTTTTAAAAATTACTATGTTTTCCTTAAGATTTTTTTTTTTTTTTTTTTACCTTTTACAGATCAGAGTAGTTTAAGAATCAATTCTCTATTCTTTTCCAGGAACCTCAACTAAAACCTGTCATCAAGTATTCACTCAAAGGATTAAAAGGGTGAATTTTACATTCACTGTAAGGGCAAACATTGAGGCAAATAAAAATAAATAGATTTGTATGCAGATATTAGCTCACACAAGCATATGAACAGTCAAGTACAGATACTTGTTTATGCTTGCAGATACAATCACCTCCTCCTGACCCTTTTTATGCAGCTTATAAAAGCAATTTGACTGGCAACTTCTGACAGTCCAGTTCTACTGCTGAGAATTTTAAGAGTTCAACATAAAAGAACAAAAAAAGCACCCCACCAACACCCCACTTTCCCCCCCAAATCCAAACAGAGAAATCAACATTTCATGTAAACTTGATTAGCATTAGCATAACAAAGCAAGTCTAAATCCTGCAAGCTTAAGACCCAGAAGACTTTATGTTCAGGAGGTGTCTGGGCCTGGCATTGGGTGATGTGATTTAGTGGTTTAGGGGCTACTGTGGTAATGTTGTGTTGATGATTGGGCTGGATGATCTTGAAGGTCTCTTCCAATATTGGTATTTCTATGATTCCATAACTTTTGTCAGGTAAAACTGTCCAACATACTGAATTTTCAGTCCTTGGATAATTTTCTATAGCAGCCCAGGGGAACACACTGACAAACATTCTTTTCTCAGCATGGTTTGACAGCATTTGATGACAGGAGAAACTGAAAATTTCATTCATCCAGGCCTCTATTAGAGGGAACAGATCAAATCAGACCTCGTTTTTCTTCCATCAGAAAGTACAACTTATTGGTGATTTTATAACAAATTGGGTCCATTCTGGTTTGGTCTTTAAATTTCCATGGTAATTCAGCACACACTGAGAGGAAAACTAAGCATATGATACACAATAAGTAAATAAAGCAAAACTATATGCAGTTGAATAGTGTAGTTTAGGTTAAAAAAAAACCCAAAACACTATAGTGCACAAGCACTAAAATTCAGACTCCACTAGCAGACTTGCCTGATAAACTCCACCGTGTAGTACAGGATGGGAGAACTTCCTTCACTCACTCCAGGCTTCCAGGACAACGCAACTTCTGAATCAGAAACCACCACGATCTGGGGCTGATAGGGTGGTGCAGGAGGCATGCATTTATCTAAGAAGAAGTGCAAAGGAGTAGGTAGCATTAGAGAAGCAGCTGGGTTGCTACATGCAATAGCCCAACACCCACGGACTTAGGAATCAAATTCATAGGCTTCTCCCCTCACCCTATTGTCCCTACATTTGTGGAAAAGTACCAGTGAAATACTGTGATACTGCACATGACAGAGGTTAGGTGTCTATGGACATCTGCCCTGCCACTTTTGCACCAGAGCCCTGCAGGCAGAGTTACCTTGGGATAAAGTTGTCACCTCCCTGGGCATGCTGGGCCGTCCTTTCCCCGCCCAGCCGTACGCTCCAACGCTGACGCGGTGTGGAGTGCCTGGCTTCAGGTCGCCAATAACAACATCCTGCCAAGTCAAGAGCAGACAAGCACGTTGTGACAGCAGTTCTGTGTAACTGGGGATGGTGCTGTGAGCTGGGATCTTACATGGTGTTTGCCCTGTACTCTCTTGGAAGGTTGTCCCCTGCCCAGTACAGCTCAGAAACAACAAACACAAATAGAATCATGTTTCCTCTCAAGCTGCATCTTTGCCCCAGGGGAATCCACAAGGTTGACCTGGACCCATTTCTCAGCATAACTCATAAGGTTGCAGATATTTGTATTTGATATCCAGCTTTTTCACTGAAGTCAAAGTCACATACTATTCCCTCCCTTGAGCCAACTGCTAGCATTTGGTATCAGTCTGGTGTGTTTTCCCATTTTTTTTCTTGTTTGTTTTTATTTCTCTTTTAAATTCAGAGGCCATAAAACCTCCTGAGAGTGAAGCAATTTGATGCAGTGTGAACTGATGATCCTTAATTTCTCACAGAGCAGAGCCCTATCCCATCATCTCTCACAATTTTATGAGCTCAGCTAACAGCCTTGACCTGAAGCGAGCATTTCCCTTGTTTGTCCTTCTGCCATAAACACTGAAAGATTAACCCACAGACAACTACTGTAAAGGAAGCAATGCTCAGCTCCATGAGAAGAGCTTGGGCTGATGACTACTCTTCAGAGGAGCCTGTTCAAATCTCCCAGTAAATAGAAAACATCACCAAAGCATTACATTTCATCACTGGCTGCTTCACATAGCATGGATCAGCCTCAGACATTTAGATCTGACCTTTAATGAAGAATGTGTACATGTGTAAAGAAATTGAGTATTCTTTACCTGGAATGTCTGTGTTAATCCCAGATTTATGAATTTTGACATACATATACATACATATACAAGGAAACAGAAATATCGGGTTCTATACCACAGGCTGTTCTGGTGCGAAAAATAAGCACTTACAAAAAACCCATTTTACAGCTATTATTCTTCTGGTTTTCATTCTCTGATATTAAACACATTAGTCACAGTGCATTTGAAAATGCAAAGTGTTTATGTTGCAACAGACTTTAAATCTGCACTTCCAGTTGCATTAAAATAGTAAACAATCAGAAAATTTTATTAACTGCTAAATTTCCTTTTGATAGTCTTTTGGAAAAAAACACTTCCTCTCGACTCTTTGGGGAACTTACATTATTACTACAACATTGTTCAGCAACACCCTGCCATCTGTCATTTCTCTGGACGTGGTTTTGGAGCTCCGACTCTGATTTCCTATTAACATGGACCACCTGACCACTATCTTGTTTTTCCATCATTCACCCTTGATCTGCTTGAATGATCTGGACAGGTCTCAGATGAATCTGAGATGGTAACAATGCTGGAATAGTGACTGTCCAGAGAGAGGCAGCAAGAACACTCACTCTGAAAGATTAATCTCTGTCTTTCAGTCTTGTAGCTGAAGGGACTGAGGTCTTTTTCTTCGTGATCTGAGAAGCCAGTTACTGAAAACCCTGTACCTCCTCTTGGCAACAGAACTGATGACCCTGCTTCTGCCTTTCTATCCTCCATGCCATACATACTGTCTTTCTGCCCTTAAACTGTGTGTACTTTTTCCTGCCAGTATTCCTCTTTATTACATTCACGCTTATGAGGAAAAATCTTTCATTATCTGTCTTACTCTTTCCACAATATTCAGGAACTTGGCCCTTGGAGAGAGTTAGATATTCATGTATGTGCCTCATATTATTACCTCCAGACTCGAGTCTACAATAAACTGAATAGAGGGAATCTCTTTGAGTGCCTGGCCAATCAAGATCAAAGTCCTAGTATCTACTAAGGTATTCAACAAGCTGAACGTGTGTGCCCTCAAAACCTCAGCAAGGTGTACTTATGCCTTACACACGTGGCTACCTGCCTCCTTCTGGCAGTGCTCTCTCCATGAACACAGCCCTGGAACACACAGTGGGTATCTCTGAAACCAAACATCTAATCTTCAAGAATCAGGACATCAGTGAATAAGTAAAATTTCAGGACACCGTCAAGCTACCCTGACCTGTGGCAATGTCAGGGAATACCCACCTCACATCAGGAACACTTTCAAATCAGGTCCTGGAAAAGAAACACATTTCCTTGTGCCCCACTGTCCAGCAGCCTGGAAGTACATATTTAATTTCTTTTTTTGCTTGTATTTAGAAGACGGGTCTTAAACTCAAGTTCTGTCCCTCTCAGAAGAGACAGAGTGGCCTCACAGATAACAAATTTAGGTAATATGTGGAAGACTTATCCCCATCATTTTTGTAGGTCCCCCCTCCACTCAGATTAGCTCTATATTTTGAAGCCTGATGCCCCAAACTCAACACTCAATTGCTGATGATGCTTCAGTAGTCACCAACCTCAGTTTCTTGTCTTGCACAACTCTCTTGCTAAAATCCTGAAAAATGACATTTGGTATTCTCATTACAATCTCACATTGTTGAATGGGGTGAGGCAATGTGACGTCTTTTCTGTGGTAGGGCAGCCAATTTCACTTAGATTATCCCATATATCCCTCCCTGCCCTGCCACACAGCTTGTCTTCCCTATAAGTGTGTTGAAACTGTTTGTGAGGCTCAGTAAGCTGCCTCACAGAAACCAGGATTACAAATTGTTTTCCAGAAGAATGTCTGTTTTCTGTTTTGTTTTAATCCCAAAAACCATCAAACTCTGGATTACAGCACAGCTGCAGGAACTGAGCTGGTTTTAATGACACTCTCTCCCCTGACAACAATTCCTTCCCTGAACTACTAGTCTCAGCTGGTCATTTCACATTTTGTACTGGTATGTTTAGTGATTTGACAGGGAGTTGTGTTGCTCTCCAGGGCTCTGTGCCCAATCTAAAATCTCCCACCTTTAAAGCCTACTAATTTTTATTGATTTTTCTTGGTTTTTAACTATATGTGCTGGAGGTCCTGAATACTATGCCCAGTTAGAACAGCCGCCGATACTAAATGCTACTGCATCTGCACCTGTCCTGGCTGTCATACGAATATGTCACTTACATATTCTCTACTTTAAGATGAAATAATACACAATAGTACATTATCCACTTTGCTAACACACAGACACATGAACATATGCACACACAGAAACAGGCAGTGCAAATCAGCTCTTGCTACAGCAGTCCCACATGGCCCAGAGAAGCCTCCAAGAAAGCAGCAGGGTCATACCCAGCACCAGGAGAGGAGGCTTAGTGATGGAAACATTAACTATGCAGACTTAACCACAAAACTATTGCAGATTTCTGTTGAGTTTGGTATGAATACAACAGAAAGCATTTCATCAAGAACACCACTTCCTGGAGGATTAATGACAGCTGGGAGCTGATTAATCCCAGCCATTCATACTTCTCCACAAGTATCCCTCATAAGTGTTATTTTTATCAAGCAGAAAAAAAGTGCCCAGCATGGAACCTCAATTCTGAAATGCCATAATCCAGACTCAGCTCAGCTAGGATTGAACCAGATAGTCCTGGTTCAAGTGCATCCTGAGGACTCAGACTCCTGTAGTCCAACCAAACTTCCCTTATTTCAGACCACAAAAGCTCTGTGAGCTCCACCAACCATGTGAGATTTCTCTATTCCTAAAATAGCTCTCAGAAAACAAAAGTTTGCAAGAGGCTGTTGATGATTTGCAAGAGGCTGTTGATTTCAGTTAAACACTGAAATTGCTGTCCTTCTCCTATCCAAATCCGAGCACCTCTTGCTTGCTTCCTGCTCACAATAAACCCAACCTGTTTACTGCTCACAGGAAGCAGACTGGACTGAGTGCAGGACTGGAAATAATCAATCTGATTAATTCACCAGCTGCAAAGCCATTAAAAGAGTTGGTATTTCTTTCAAACTTGTTTTATACTAGTAGCTAGTCTCCCACTCCTTCCTCCTGGGCGTTGCAAGGCTGGCCTCTTCCTGTGCTCCTCCTCCTTCTTGGCTCTCTCTGGACTGGCTCAGGTTTTTCCCTCTTCATCTCCTCTTCAGCTGCCAGACTTTGTTCTTCCCTTTTACTGTCTGTCTGACTACTTGACTGTCCTCATCATCTCTAAATCCTCACTGCCTGGATATATCTCATTTTTTACACAAATTTACTCCATCAAAACAAGACATCCATAAATATCTCTGTTGACTGAGAAAAAGGTTTATCCATTGCTAAAAAGGAAGCTACTTTGCCTACCTGTCCACCTTGTCCACCTGTGGATTTTGAGCTTTTTGAGGCTACTATCTGCTACATTTTGACCACAAAAGATCATGTATAAGTGCTACATAGAATCAACATTTGAGATCAACTTTTGTGTGTGAGTCTGTGGAAAGACCAAGTCAGAAACATTCAATTTTATTTTAAATCACATCCGTGACCAAGTTTCCTGTGAAGCAATACTTACAAAAATTGCTTGTCCTTCAAGTTGACCCTGGGAAAAAGAAAATAGGACTTGTTAAGAACTAACATAATAAAAAGTGATGGCAAAAACACATAAATAATGGGTCAGGGAATTAAAACAAGACCAATGCTGCAGCATATAGCAGTCTGTGTGTCTGTTAATCATCTGCATGAGTACTGGGATACAGACTCTCCTCTCCCAGTGATTAAGAAGTACTGCTGTTAGGATTAAGATTTAAAAAACAGTGCTGTTTGATCTTTCTTGGCCCTACTAGCAAGAATAGTTTTTAAGAAACAAAAAAGGTGAGAAAGGAATACAGAGATAAAGATAAGAAGGGAGAAAATAATGCATGAATAAAGAAATGATATATCATGACAGCAATGTTGCTTTATTTGCTGTGATCCCAGAGTCCTCTGCAGAAGTCAGAACTGACAACCAGAGTGATGAAAACCTGCAGGAAATCTGAGCATCCTCCTCACTCATGCTTCTAGTGAGGAAGAGGGGCAGAAAAAGGGAAGGAGGAAAGATAAGGGAAAAATGAAAAAAAAACCACAAAGCAGGAATGCAAAGAAGATATTTTAAAAAACATAACTTTAAAAAAAAAAATGGAGAGCAATGAGAAAAAGTAGTCCTTTCAAGAATAAAATAAACACCAGCAGCTGGGGGAATCTTCTAGAATATGAACTTGCAGAACTGCAACTAAAGTGGCCATATTTCCACAGGCCACAGTCTCACACAGAAGCAAAAACACTCTGTGTTAACTCACACAGCTGTGTCAGACACTGCCATACACATACAGTGATAGTGCAGCTCTCTCTAGCTGTGCATAGGCTCATGCAATTCCACCCCTTCCATGTGGGCAAATGCATGAATTTAAGATTAAAATTTCTATTTTAGTAGATGTCAAAGGTCAGTACTAGGAAGCTGAGAGCAAGTCCCAATAGTTTTACATGATAAAACAGTCAGACAAGAAGGAGAAAAGTGCATCATGCAAACACAAAAACATTGTGATTTCCTTTTGCTCAATACCCAGAGCAGATCTGGGGCTCGGATCCCCACCATATTTCACAAAACTACAACAAGGAGACAGTTGCAAGTTTCCACTTGCACGTTCTGCTCCAGTGCTCTTATTGTTGATGAAAAGAAATACTTACCATGCTAATCATATCCAGACTCAAGGGAACATCGTGTGAGAGCTGTTTAACTGCTTTGTCACCTTCAACTTCTGAGTAAAAGACCTTGGGAAGAAGATATAGTCAAACCAGTTAAAGCAATAACTCAGTATTTCAGAATAACTTCAGAATGACTGTACCAGCGCATCACTCTCACACTGAGGACAGAATTTGAGCCCATGATCCCCTACCTTTTCAAATGCAGGAAAAGCTGAGGTCCTTAATATTCCTTTGTATTGGCTTTAAGTTGTGAGTGTGACCAAATGGCACCATCACACAGTGTATTATCTTACCAAGTGTGGAACACAGTTGTAGTGCTTGTAGCACAGGCCTGAACTGACAATTTTAATTGTGCATCATTTGTCTGTGGTTAACACAAACAGCTGAAGGGTTGTGGGACTAGTCAGCACAATATAGACACCTTACTTCATGTAAGGAAGATGTTGACATTACATGATTATGGCATTATAAAAATTGCTCTGTCATAAAATGTCTCTCCATGCCTGTTGCCATGCACTGGAGACTAATGAGACAGACAATCTGCTTTCCTTTGCACAGAGACCCAGAGATGCCAGAGGGTCAAGATACTACAGTGAAGACATTTTGGTTACAGCACTATTGATGATGCTTTTCATTGGTTTTATTATCATGCCACACACCAGCTCAAGGCTTAAAAAAAGAAGTGGAGCTCAGATGCTTGATTTGCATGCATGAAGAGCGAAAACTGCTTACGACTTAAGCCACTTACTCCTTGCACCTCTGTTTTCACAGAGAAGGGTGGACCCAGCTAAACACAGAGCTCCCCTGAGGCAGGTCCTGGCCACAGCAAGTGCTTTTTGGAGTTTTAGACTACTATATTCTAGTCCATAGCACTTTCATTACAATAAAATGAACTCAGCAGCTGGCCTGCACTGGTGTCATTTACAGGACTGTGGGATAAAGGAGCATGAGTACTGGAAATACCTATTGTAGGGATTTTTCTCTTTCTTTGAGTGTACATTAATAAGGTGATGAGTAGTATTCTGCTTCCCACCTTTTTGCATAAAACTGAATTTTGGTTATTTTATTCCTGGAAATTTCAAATCCATCCGCAAAAAATGCTAATAAGAAAATCTGCAATTTGGCTTTTTTTGTTGTTGAAGGGGAAAGCAACACATTCTAGTCAACATCTCACATCTTTGGTAATAATTTCCCACTGACCAACTTCCATTTTGGGACTGAGTTTCATTGCCATGGAATAGCTGTTAAAACAATACCTAACAAAAATGAATGAATGAATGGCATGTTCGTGCTCATTGTTTTTCTTCTTGCACACTAAAATACAGTAACCATTTTAGCCTAGCCCTTCTGTTTTGCCCTATAGGCAAAAGGTAACATGGCAGGGGTTTGATGGGGGTCAGAGACTTTCCTATAAAATTGCTGAGTACAACAGGAAAATCATTCAGCTTCTTTAACAGAAACTGACTTCTGAGGTAGAGGGGGAATAAAACAAAAGCCCTTTTATGGCTGTAGGTGCATTCCCAGGGATTCTATGCAATACAGTACCTATCCAGGAAGAGACTCCATGAAACAGTCCTTCCCTTGTACCTGCTGCCAGTCTGGGAAGTTTTAGAGGCTTAGCTTGAAAACATATTCCTGCTAAAGTAATCCTCAGGCTGGAAGTACAAGTCAAAGGATCTGCATGGCCCTCACTTGCACACTGTAATACGACCTGCTCTGCTCTACTTTACTGTTTTATCAGCTGCAGAGAGCACTGAGAGCCTTGCAGGAAAACCACAACAGAAAAGCAATCTATATCCACTGCAGGCCCTTGGCATCCAACCCAAATTCCCATCACAGCTTGTTTCTAAAACATGAACTGCTTGTTTTTTAAGGTTACAGCTCAGTCCGCTCAAGCGCGCTGTCCCTTGGCCCAGGGCAGTGGCGCTGAGTGCCAGAAGGGGCTGTCCGAGGCCAGGCGGCAGCACGGAGCATCGCTTACCGTGTAGCCCGTGATGGTGCTCGCGTGCTGCTTTGGCATCTTCCACTGCACGCTGAACGCCGTGCAGTTCAGTGAGTCCAGCAGAATATCCAGAGGAGGCCCCAGCCTATCTGCTAAAAACAAAATGGCATTGTGTAAGGAGCCATAGGACAAAACCCCTCTCCTTTAGCTGCCTGGCAGGTATGTCTTTGAAGACTAGGCCTGTGCTGCCCTCATTCCAAACTATGTAACACAGACCACTACTCAGATTTGACTTGGGTGCCCCTTCTCCCTCTCCATTCTGACTCCAAAGGCAGCAGTGGAACACCAGGAGAGGGGGAGCAAAGGGGGACATCTCCTCTTCTCAGTGGGCAAGCTGTTCTTAGCTTAGGAGCACCCAGTCCTTCAAGCAATGCCATTGAGCAACTCGTAGGCTTTTAAATGTGTTCCTGAAATGCTGGATACTGAACCCAAAGACAGAGACATTCACACATTTGTACTGCTTGTACAGTACAGTTGTGGCTCAGATTCAGACTACTGGGAAGGTCTTCCAGGAATGGTCTGGAAGACAGCACCGCTCACACATCACATCTCTAAGTCAGTATGGACATCTGTGGGGAAGGAAAGCCCAACTGCGTGGAAGACAGCCAAACCATGCCATGGTCCCTGGGCCCTTGTCCATCTTCTTCATTAGCATGGACTTAGTCCCATGGATTCCTGCTTGGTCCAGGGGCCACCTGAGCACAGCATGTGCCACCTCCTATGCTCACCTTCTGCCCTGCACTCAGCAGTATCTGGAACTATACACCACCTGCTACCAAAAGAGTGGCAGGGACGAGCAGCCAGGGCTGGTGTATCAGTGTCCACTTAAGAAGAATTTCACATTCAGAAAACAGCTTTCCAATCTTCACAACACCCAGTGAGGCAGATTAGCATTTCAGCTGCATTAGTAATAAGGAAGAAAGGGCACCCCCTACACATTCACTCTTAACATATTCATAGCATCCTTGTGTTACTTTCTGGGGAAGCTCTATGAGACAAGTTTGCTGGAAGGCAATAACAAGTTTTAATAATAAAACCGAAATAACAAGTTTTAACCAGCAATGACAAATAGTCATGTAAGGCAGACTTCAAATTCATATTCTGAATGCATTATAGGCCAATAACACTATTTACTGAAAGTATTTGGTGAATAATTTGGAACAACAAATAAATTTGAACAAAATGCAATCCATTTGTAGATTATCTGCAAACAGAGAGACAACATCTGTTTAATAAGGAGCCACATAATGAATTATTCACCCAGCCCTAGAAAACACTACTATCTCCAGGTTGCAGATGATGAAAGAGACACAGAGAGCCAAACAGTGACCTCAGTTACACTAGCCTATAAATTGTCACTGTGGAGTAAATACAAAACCCTGGACTAAGCCAGGGAAAACAAGAGCAAGGAGCCAGAAAGGCCTATATTTTTATTCTCCCTGTTTAGTTCTCCCTAGAAGTTAGGGAATACCCCTGACATAACAGGGATATGGCTGGATACATGCTTGGGAACCAGGCATAAGCACCATCAGCCCTAGCACTGTCTTTGCAAGCAGCCTCAGGTGATGGCCAGCACTCACCACACCACTGCATCCTGCCCTCTCTGTGACAAAGCCATGTGACAGGCAGGCTCATGGCACTCACACTGCTGGGGACCTGCCTCATGCCTCATGCCCAGACCAGGAGCCAAGAGGAAAAAGAAAGCCAGTGGCAGCTGTGACCCATGCACAGAGTTATTTCCTGGGGAGGCTAGAGGGCAAGGCAGAGAGGAGTATCTTATGCAGCATGGCAGTCCCACGGTCCTCTGCTGTCACCACTCCTGGCCTGACAGTTCAGTGATGTGCATCTGGGGATTCAGAGTCACTTCTGGTTGTCAGAATTTCTCACAACCTGGCAGAAAGTAAAAAATGTCCATTTCTGGAGTGAACTTTCCCTTCACAGCCCTGGCAAAGTGATGGTAGGATCTGACACAAGCTTTGTTTATGGCACTGAGCTGCAGGAGATGTCATGGCTTTTGAACAACCATATCAAAGCAGTTTGTCAGCTGATCACAACTGCTGCAGCACATGTCACTGCTCTGCTGACAAGCCATTTTGAGATAAATGTGAGCTTAATGTATTTTGCATGATTTTACAGAGCATCATGTATTAGGCACACTAAACACAGATATTGAAGCTGGTCTAAACATTTATGTCTTTATGTCAAACGTCATGTTTAGACTATTAAAAATAATAAAGAATTCTCAAAGGTAAAACTCTTGGGGTATTTGTAGTTTCTCCTACAACTGGGGTCAGAAATACCTCTTCTCAAAACTCAGCGTGAAACCTCTGTTAATCTGGTAGCACCATGCACAGTGCAAAACCACGACAGAGCCTCTTCCCTTCTGCACCCCATGGATTGGGAATCTGCAGACAAGGGGGGTGAGACATATCCACTACTTGTCCATGCTCTGGAGATCTGCCTGAGTGAAGATTCCCCTGCCAGTGCCCTCTGCATTTGGGTCCAGTGAATACCTAAGAAGGCATGGAGATTTGCTCTGATCATAAAGAACAAGGAGCCAATTTATATAAACAATAAAATTAAACACATTTTGTACAAACATAGTCGTTCTCCTTTCTGGCCCATCAGGCACAGAAAGTTCAATATTGTCCAAAATGCTTTTATGGTAATGGAAGCAATGACTCCAGTGCCATGCAAAGAAGCCATTAATCAAGGGGGAGCACTCTCACACATATTATGACTATACATTGTGAAAGTATATCAAACACAAGAACTTAATGAGGATTTAGCCTCATTAGATAAACAATGTTGAGCTGACAATGTTGTGTTTACTTTTCTGCTTACAGCTACTTTCCTTCCCGTTTATACGTGTCTTTGGCCCTGTACTTCTAAAAATATGCAAAAAAACCCCACCAAACCAGTAAAGAAGTCACCAAACAAGCTCTCCAAGTAAGCTGAAGAATACATAAGCACTCTCTCTGAGATGGAGTAAAATTTGCCATTTCAAAATAATGACCGTTATCTAAATATTTGCTTCAAAAAAGCAACTCAAATTAAAAATGGTGAAAATGCTTATGCCATCAATGCAAGTGTCACTTCTATTGTGGCTCTCACTGCTACATACAACAGCCTCTGCCCATATATTAAACACCCATGGGCTACCATCAGGGTGGCCACAGGCTAAATGTGTGCTTCCCGGGAATGGTCCCCAGCCAGGGCCAATCAGTGGTATTATCCTTTACTGCAATGAACAGATGAAATTCTTTGCTGTGAGGGTGGTGAGGCACTGTCACAGGCTGCCCAGAGAGGTTGTGGATGCCCCATCCTTGGCAATGTTCATGGCCAGGTTAGATAAGGCCTTGAGCAACCCAGTCTAGTGGGAGGTGTCCCTATGGCAAGGGGATTGGGATTAGATGGTCTTTAAATTCCCTTCAGCCCCTTAACATTCTACCATTCTATGATTCTATGTACCAGTGCCTCTGGATGCTCCTTGCCATCACGGCATCCACCAGCAGAAATGTCACTTCCACGTCTGCCCTTGTGATTTTGTGCAGTTACCTCAAGTACACAGTAGAAACACTTCCAGTGAGTCCACCCTCTGCTCCCAGGCCAGCCATGCTGGCTTTGTGCAGGGCTCGGAGCAGCCACTTCAGCCAGATCCTTTCCTCCAGCTACTGCAAAAAAACTGCTTGTGCAGGCACAGCTCTTCCTTCCTTCCTTCTAGTCATGGACTGACACCAAAATCTTACAACAGTGATGAACAGTTGTGAGAAAAAAAACTCAACTTCAAACCAAATACATTTCTAATGTTCATAAGCTTCACATTTGAAGCACTTTGGATGAATTGGATAAAGCTCATCCTTACTAGTCTATACTACTAGTACTACTGTTTTAGAGAAACTTTCAAAACTGATTCAAATTTTAAATTAGATTATAATAATAGTGATTGAAAACAGTTTTAATCTTAAATACTGATGAATGAAATATCTGAAAGGATTTGTGTTAGAAATTTTTCTTTTTGAATTTAATCTTTTCTTTTAGATGTTGTTGCATATCAAGGCATGCAGGTAGCCACAGGTACTTGCAGATCCTGAAACAACATGCAAATAATTCACTGATACAATCCACATGCAATAATACAGTACTGCATTTAAGGGAAAACAGATTATTAATTTCATCTTTATGAGTTTGTGGTTTGGAAAATCAAAATCTTTATACTACATTTTCTGTACTACTCTTAATGAGAGAGCATAAACCAATGAAAGGAGATAAGCATTTCACTGTTTTACTTCTGAATCTCTGTGGGTTACAGCTAAGAGGTACTGACTGAAGGCCTCCTTATTTTCCAGGTTGATGTGTCTCCCATTTGTGTCCCATGAAACAAGTGAAACTTGTTGATGAAATACCAGCTGTCACTACTAACATGTCACAATGTAAGAAAAGAGGAATAAAAAAAGCTCAAGAAAAACAATTCAAACTAATTCTAAATTGAATTTTTCAGAAAAAAATACTTTCTCGAAATATCTCTGAATTTCTTCTGTTTGAAACATTATTTGTGTTCACCAATTCACAAATAAACCTCATTGTGAATTTTATTAAAATAGCATTTTATCATTGTAATAGCTGCTTTGGAGGGGAAAAAGCTCATCTACTCCAAGAGGTGAAACAAAGTGTAGAACAGTCCATTCACACTCTCACTGAAATATTGGTGAAATTCTTATTTATTAAACAATAAACAGTTATAAGGTCTTTTGCTTCCCTTGTTTTACAGACTGAAAGTTATGCAAACACCACAGTGGAAGGAAGACAACATGACAAACTGAAAAGGTCAGGAAATTCTAAATGAAAAAAATATGCAATCTTTAAATTTCTTTGAAGCCTTTTCCAGCTCCCACTGCCCAGCAGCAGTACGTAAGAGAGCAAGAATTTCACAGCCACAACAACTACAAAGGACAAGGACTTGAAACTGGAAAATCTCAGCCAGTCTGTCCTGATTCTGCACCCGGAGCAGCAACATCCATACACCAAAAATCTTGATAGTTCTTTCTCTGAATGAATCACCTACTACTGCATCAGATCCTGCAGCAGAGATGGCAGGTGACATGGTCCTAGAGAGGTACCATGGTTTTTGATTCAAACCACAGTGCACAAATCTTTGGAGAGACTAACCTGACCTTCACTAGTCCTTTAAAAACACTGCAAAAGAAACCACAATGAAAAAAATTTCTCAACACTTTAATAAATAACAGGCTTGGACTCATGTGATGTTTTGCTGATGCTTATATAGCATCTGTTATCTGCCCCAGGGACATCTGAGGTGATAGTCACTGGGATTTTTATAGCCCAGAGAAGGGGAATGAAGGAGACAAAGCTCAGAACTTAAGCTACAGTGCAACACCCTGAATCCCATTAAGAACAAACAGGCACAATGTCACTGCTGACTTTGTCGTGGCTTTTCCTGCTGCACCTTGACCCTGCAGATCACTGAACAGAAAGGCAGCAAGGGGAAGTTCTCTCCTTACACTCCTTCCTGGAGCAAGGCTCTGCTCGCAGGAAGGCTCCAGCTGCAGCAAAGGGGAGAGAGGAGGGGAGATCTGTACAGTGCAACAGTGACTTCCAGGACTGAAAAGGAAAAGCAGTAACTACTTTTTAAAAAAAACTCTCTGGAGAGCTATATATGAAAATTTCTAACTATGGATGGTTATGCCCCGGACTCACTTTTGGAGAATTCCTGGTGCTGAAGTTATAAAAAGCAGGGGACATCACATCTGTGACCAAAGGTCTAGTTTGTATCTGTCTTGCCCTAGTCAAAATGAGCACATCAGGCCATCTCTAGGCAACTCTTACAGGCTTATGTTTTTAATAATTACTGCTCAGAGGCCAGTTTGATTCACACAAGTGCATACGTGTATACCTTGTACCTGCACCTGGATAACTATTTCCCCTGGTGAAATATTTTACCTAATGGAAGCATTTTCCACTTCCAGAGGAAATGGAGTATAAGTACCTGTAAAAACCCCCACCAAGACACTCCACTTGCATAACTTCCAGTGCATTTCTGGAAGTCTTGAGTCAAAGTCTAATGCTTACTCACCTAAAACCAGGCTTGTGCTTTGCACATTGAAGCCCCAGTGCTGGAGCATGGCTGTCCTAGTTCCTGATGTCTCTGCAGCACCTTGGCCTGACAGAGGAAATTGGTAACCAGGTTCCCTTTCTTGGAGGAGGGACAGGATGGCACTGAGGCTCACTTCTCCCTTCTCCAGCCTACAAGCTGCTTGAATGAAAACCTCAACATTTTTCCTGGTTGGAAGTTTCCTGTCTGGGCTCCAACCCGCCATGTCCCTGTGGATGTGCCCAGTGACTGGCAAGCTCCAGCTAGCCCTGCCTGCTGCCAGCACACTGCCTGCCCTGCCACGGTCTGCCTTCTCATCAGCTGCTCCAGCAATTTTCAAATAACTTCGAAAAAACGTGTCTAAGAGATTTAACTTAGGTGCCATAAGGTAGCTGAAATCAAGCAACAGGACATCACCCTGTCTGTGTAACAGACTTTAGTAATCAGTGGGACGGGCTGCTTAGGCACAAGCATGCCAGTAGCATATCCTGGCATCTCCTCCAACCTCTTTTGTCTCATGGGTTATGCATCTGAGGTGCTAGAAAGCACAAATACTGGAGGAGCTTCACAAACCACACCACTCTGAAAAGTAAAAAGGCCAGTGAAATTGCAAAAATGCCAAATAAATAACTTGAAAATTTATTTTCCCATCAATTAATATTACTTATTTTTCAGGTGCTTGCTATCCAAATCTTATTAACTCAATGCAACACATGGCAAAATTTTTTATGATAGTTGAAAAGTGTTCTCTTTGATATACCTTTATTATTTCACTTTATCTACTACACATTTCTTTCTTGCTGAAACCCAGAATAAAACAGCTCCTGAAGAAAAATCTGACTTGGTACAAGAAAATAATTAAACAGGAGCTTCCTGAAAAGTGGTCAGATAGAAAAAAATTACAATCAGAAAGTCATGCATGAACACATGCATTATGTACACACATGCAAAAAGATTAAAGTGTAAAGAGGACAAAGCTGACCATGTGACAGGCAACAAATGTGCAGGAGGAGGACATGACATGCAGCATTTGGGTACCCACAATCCTTCCAAGTCCTGAGTGATTGTTTTGAAGCTTATTATTCATGAACATAAACTATCTGGTCCCACTCCAGAAAGTGTCACAAAAATCAGTGTGCACGTTGGTTATCACTGAGGTTCTGGCACAGGCCTCATAGAGCTACACAACACAAAGTGTAGCAACCTCCCACCAAACACTTTATACTGATCACAATGCTAGAAAACACTCATTTCTCTGTAGCAAGCAGAGTAGTTGGTCCAGTTGGTGTTTTCAGTCCATGACAGGGTGGAGGAGAGCTCAAGGGAAACTAAACCTGCGAGCTGAAACAGATGCTTTCAGGAGATCCTTGTGACACTGCAAAATCACAGAGGGAGTGAGGCTGGAAGGCACATCTGGAGATCACCTAATCCAAACCCCTGCTCAGAGCAGGCTCAGCTGCACCAGGTTGCCCAAGACTTTGCAAAAAGAGGTTTGAAGGACAGAGGGTCCACAACATCTCAGGCTATTCTCAGTCACCCTCACAGTAAAAAAGTATTTGCTCATGTTAGAAGTAATTTCCTGCTTTTCCTTTGTGTCCATTGCCTCCAGTCCTGTCACAGGGCACCACTGAGAAAAGCCTAGCTCCATCTTCATTACTCCCCCATCATTTACATACATTTGTATGATTCCCGCAAGTATTTTACTTGCAAAGAAAATCTCGCATCTTCTCAAGGAGCAGGAAATTCTTCCCCAACTCAGTTCCTCCATAAGAAATGGGATAATTTCAATACCTTCTGCAGTCAGCAAGTCTCTCCATTCACCAGCACTATCAGTAAAACCAGAGGAAATTCTTTCTCTCTACTAAGTGACTGAAATAACTGTGGTTTTTAAACCTGAATCCCTGCACTGATTTAGTGTGGGACATGGCCTGTGCATTCAAAGAAATTCAAAGTAACAAGCAGCAGGATGTGAGAGCTAAGAGACTGACAGGGAAAGACAAAACCCTCTTTGGTGCAAGAGACAATGAGACACGGAAATGTATCACTGCATAAAGAACAAATACATAGGGCAGAAAATAGCACATGATCCAGGCACAGCTATGATGTCCACACAGCTAGTATCTAATGCTCCCTAATCCTTCCAAAGCATTCACTGCTCACTGTCTCCTGCAGCCTGAAGAGTCCAACCCTCTGTCCCAAACCTCTACTAGGGCTACCTCATGCAAGCCATGCCCTTTACTTGGCAGCAGGTGGTCCAAACAGCTCACTTTTTTTCCTCCTTTAAAACCATTTTAGGTGCTGTCTTGTTCTTTGTCCAGAAGTCCCTGAAAGAATTTCTTATATTCTGCAGGTTTCTTCTTCTATCCTATGACCCTATGGCTCTGCAGGGGTAAATGGCTGGAAGGCCCCCGTCTCTCCCAGCTGAGTGACACATGGACAGAGAAACAGTTCTTGGCTGCAAAAGTTAAACTCTGCCTTTGTGACTGATCAATTAAGATGGGAACATTAGCAACCTGCACACCACAGGTTCACATGGGAACAAGAACATCTTGAAATGGGAACAGGAACTAAAACAGCCAGCAGGACACCAATCTCCGTGCATGGCTGGAGTATCAATGCCAACATCTCTGTAAACAGTCATCTTCATAGAATGCCTGCTTATTTTTGGAAACATATTAACTTCTCCTGTAATTGTCTAGAAAGCAAAACATGAAAGAGACCTCACATTTCAGTTCCAAGGAACAGATTCTGGTTTCTGCAATCTCTAATTAAACCACAAAAATTTTAGTCCTAGACATGTACTTTCCATCATCGACAGTTTGACAGGTTTTGTTCATAGTTTGGCTTCTTTTTTCCTAAAATTATATTCTAGTTGAAATTTTATATGCATAAAATCAATTAAACTTGAGTGAAATACTGTATAATTTTTGCCCTTAGGATTTTTTATCAGAAGATTTTTGAGCCCAGCAACACAAAGCCAGACTTGATTTAAAACTTTGTATGTGCAACAATACTTCTGGTGCAGCAGAAAGATCAGAATGATTTCTGCATTTGAAAGAAGTATGATCAACATTCACAGGATGTTCATTTCCCATTGTTTTAAAAAGACAATTTTACAAGTTCCAAATGTACATAAGTATTGATATATACCATCATTTTCATAGATGCCAGCAATTTTAACCTACTTCTAAAATTGAGAGAGGTGTGAAGAATAATCTGTCTTGGAATTCTTCCAGCTTCAGAAATCTTTCTGTGCAAATAACACTGGACTGACTATCCTCTGAGGACATGGGGAAGCTCAGAACCACCCAGTGTCTGCTTCTCAGAAGAACTGTTCTTGACACGACTGCTACCTGCACTGCTATATAAAATGTGTTTACTAGCTGTAAAGTTAACATATAGAAGGGGAAAGACACCCTATCACTACCTGGGGATACACTCAGAAAGCCTGCATGTTCAGATGTTAGCACCTGCATATGGTCTCTATTTCCTAGCTGTAAAAAATTATCCGGGATCACTTTGGTGATGCTTCAGTGAGACATCCTTTTAAGAAAAGAAAGCCAATGCATTTTGGCTATCCACCTACAGGGATCCAACCCAAGAGAAGAAAGGGTTTCTCCCACGACCACATAGCTGTCTTCTCCCTTTTGAACAAATGGCTCCCTTTATCAATATTGTGTGGATTCCTTTTTCATTAGAGGCCACTATCCTGAGGGACTTTCCTCAACAGTAGTCTTTACTCCTGGGTGTAGCTACCCTATGTTCAATGGAAGAATTGGCATGAACTTGGTGTATTTCACCCTATACACCTCTCACCTGCAGAGTTTTATGGATCATCACACAGCGTATCTTTATCTAGGTTTGAGCTAGGCACCTGTGAAAGCTTTCCCCCTAAGCCTTCAATTTTCAGTGGCTTATGCCCTGAAGATGAATTCTGGTGTGCTTGTTCTCAGCTCAGTGGCTCTGAAAGGTCTGAAAAAGTAATGATGTTGTTCTTTTACCGTGGTTTGGATTGTCACGTTATATGAAATAACTAATTTGGTTGTCATGTGTAAGCATTTTCAGTAAAAGTAAAAAATAAAACAAAATAAAATCTTGCCTAGCCTTACCCAAAAGTATTTCCTTTCAGTTGGAATTAGTCATGAAGAACAGGTTTGGGGATTTGTTTGATTTGTGGGATTTTTTTTTTTTTAGATAGATCATTTGTTTGCACGGAAAACAATTAGGAAATTTTATTCAAGATCACACACCTAACATAATCTCCTGTGTCCCTGTGATTTAGGAAGTCTTTTGTAATGCGATCATAGGCCACCATCACACATTCCCTGATAAATATGGCACCCAACTGTACACTCAATAATTAAATAATAAACTCTGCAAAGACCTATTTATTCATGGCTGTTTGCTTAGATTACAGGTATCTTTAATATCCTTTAATGACTTTTTAATATGAAAAACTTTCTGTAAGCATTTTAGAGTTTCATTTCCTTGTGATGGAAAAGTTGTGAAAAGGCCCTTTCAGTCCTGTTTTGAAGACATGAAGCAATGATAGTCACCTCTTTTAAATTAATTTTATTTTCAATTTTAAAAAGAGCATAAACACATATTAAAAGAGCATAAATAGAAACATGCAAAAATTTGAGTCCCAATTTAAGCATGATCTGAGAAGTTACAAACTTCCAAGTATTCTCTCAGCTAATCAGTGAGTTTTAAGGGGCACTGAAGAGAACTCATACACGGAAATTTTCCAGTTTAAGAAAACAAGGTACTATTCTGTTCCTCAGGAGGTCTTTTGGGTGACTGACACTCAGAACCCCTGCCATTAAGTTTAAAGTGAGTATGATTGTTGGATGTGTTCACTTCTAATGAGCTGCAAAGAGTACACACTACTCTGTCCTGTCTAGTCCAGTGTCATTAAGAGAAAAACAGGATTTTTTTCTGCAAGACACACCAGAAGACACCGCAAAAATCACCTACACATTATCACTCAGTTGAAGCCTGGAAGCATTGACTAAAATTGGGGTACATCTGTGATGAGCACCCTATAGGAGTCTTATCACTGTCTAAAGTAGCATGGCTGGAAAAGGATAAAAGCATAAAACCACTCCAATCTCATTTTTAAAAATGAAATCTGGCCTATGAAGGACTGGCAAGACATCAAAGGCAGTCTGTGACAGCCTCAAGGCAGAAAGATTTCCCAAGGATCACTCTAGTGCCCTAACTCCAAAAGAACCCCTCCTCTCTGAAGCATCACTGTGAACCCCAGTATCTGGTGTAGAATGTCTTGGCTAATTTTGCCTTTCTGAACACTGGTGAAAGTCTGAATAGTCATTTCAGACATTGGCATTGGCAAAATGATTGCCAAAAACATTTACTGAAAGTTTCCTTGTACAGAGGAAGATAGCAATTTCAGGGTGGAAAGGGCACAAGACATTTTGCTGCGAGACTAACCAAAGTCAGAAAACATACTTCAAAATGAGTAACAGTGGCATACAGAGTAACATGCTCAAGTGGACTAATTCACCACATTCCTACTGCTGCTCTGCAAAGTATTATCAGAATGCTTATATCTGCATGAGTTGATGTGATTGATCAGTTTTCAGAATTTACTAGACCATGGACCTCAGAGGTACAAGAGCAAATCCAATCAAAATGAGAATGTCACATAATGTTGCGTTCAACTTACACCTGAAGGTGACAAACAACAAATACATATATAATTAGTGCTTGATTTTATTGGTGTTGAAGACATCAGACATTTTTGAAACTGGAAGAGCATGATACTAATCTTCCCTGAAATAAATTATTCACATCTTCTTTATTAGTTCTAGCTCACAGATATGCATTGCCTCTGACAGCTCTACATCCCTCACATTAGGAATCATTCAGCTTCAGAGTCATTCCTCTTCTCAAGACACTTCACATCCAGCAGCAAATCAATTACCCTTGCACGCTTTACGTGTGGGATTTATTATGACAGTGAATAAGAATTCATCCTATTGTTGTTCAAAAAAACTGTAATATTTAAAAACTCAAATAAGCACCTTCTTTCCCAAAGACTGTTGCATTTTGCATACCTGTAGACCTGATTTCAAGGCAGCCTGACCTGTTTTGATACATAAATACGGCTAGACCTTCAGAAGTGTTCCTTATGTAGCAGCTCTTATTATAGTCAGATTCTCTAAAGAATTCAAGCATCCCAGTGCCAAATCCTTTGGAAAAAAAGGTCATTTACTGTAGTGCTGACCAAGGATCTGTACCCTTTTGAAACTCTGGCCCTGATATTGAGTGCTACTCTCTTGCAAAGTCTTCAGATTTTAACTGGTCTGATTCCTCCAGAATTTACACAGAAAGCCAGTGATGTCTACTGCTATGGACATCTGGGAAAGAGATACAAGCCAAATTATTTATATTAGCTGGCAAGCATAATATATTTATAAAAGGAGAAGCATTCCTAAGCATCAGAGATGATTATTTTTATTCTCCATGCAGACCAACTTACCCGTTTTGTTATTCTACAGGGCATTGGAATTTTACGCTCTGTTACTAAAGAAGCATCAATGCAATACAGTGCAACAAGTTTATGGCATGAACATGCACAGGACTGGTCAGCTCTTTCCCCTAAAATTCTCTAAAATGAGACAACCATTAAAATTAAATACTGTGTTTATATTAGTAGCAGAGTAACACATTGGGAACTCGTTTCAGACTCTCTATTCTTCAAGCAGTTGAAACGTTAAAAAGAGATGGCAAAAACCTATGCTTTTGCAGAAGGCAAAAGCCAGAAAACAATGTGAAAGCAGCAGTATGAGTGCCAGCTTCTGGGAGTACAAGATACAGAGAATCCCAGGCTAATCTGTTCCCAGCTATACTATTCACCACACGGTGTCCAAGGATTTGTTTTAAGCCCTTCCCAAAGAGTCTGTCATCCCGTTTCCTTGTCTCCAGAAAACGTATTATGTAACTGTAAATAAATGTTCAAATGATTTTAGCAGTCATCAGAATGTCTTGTATTTGAGTATGACAGCCTTTTTCCCTGAAGATTAATTTAAGAAGTTGCATTTTTGGCCATTTTACTATATATTTTTAACTTCACAAACAGATTTCTCACTTTGCTGCTTTCTTGGGATTACAGAACTGATCTTTGGAAACTAAGCCCTGAACTGAAACTTGAGAAAAATGGAGATCCATTTTACTATCTTTCTTCTTTTGATCCACAGGACCTCCAAGTCAGCTTCTGTTATTGAAGATCAACTGCTTTTATGACTTCTCTCTTGATAAGCCTCTTGCTTTAAAATTCCTGTACGAGTCTCACTTCTATCACTATTAAAAGGGCAAAACAAAAGAAAAAGAAATCCTGAAGAACTTTTTACTATCTTATCTCTCCTTTACTCACTGAATGTGTAATTTTGGATGTGTGAGTAAATGATAGTTCTTTTCTACTCTTAACCACCCAGCATATAATATGCTGAAAAACAAGGCAGAGATGTTCCAGCTACTTGAAACTACACCTGTTCTGAACGTTTTGAGAGCAACATTTCATAGTAAGGACTCAGTCACAGGATTCTTGGGAGCCCTCAACTCCAACAGTCCCCACAAAATGCAGATGGGATTTAAACCATATATAGATACTCCTGCACACAATCTGTATGGGGGACTTCCCTCTTCAAGTTTTGCTACAAGTGGATTTTCAAATGTTTGCACAGATTTCGAAAAAAATTTGCCCAACAAAACTCATTACTTCTTATACAGCAAAAGAAGCAAGAAAGGAATGATGGAATAAGTCAGTGAATCTGAAGAATGTTATAAAAAATTAACATATAATGTGTGCTAACTAAAGTAACGTAAACACAATACTAACATATTAATTCATTTCCTTCACAACACTACAGTTAGTTTCCAAGCTTTAAACTGTTTTAATTTAATGCAGAGAAATACATTTTCCCCAGGCCTGCCGTTCTCCTGTGACTAGGGGAAGCAAGTACAACAATATGTTACAGTCAAAGAATATTTTAAAATATTTACACATTTGTCTCCCCAACTTCACATATCCAGTATTTTTAATGCAAGCTGCTAATCATCTCATTTACAATGACTGTCTGCCTAATTTCCTCAAGTACTTAATGGTGGCTATTATGACAACCAAGGATCATGGGACTAGATCCCTAAGGTCAGACCAGTAAAATTAGCCATCTGTCCGGTAAGGGCTTTAAGCTCAGGCTGTATTTAAGTATTAAGTTTCCAACTGTACAGACATTTGTTTTCTTCTAATATAAGCAAGAAAAGGCACAATAAGTGATTCTAAAAACCAGCAATAGAAATCTTTCAATACTGTGGGATAGATACAAAAAAGATCTGAAGCTACGAACACTTTGTGAGATGAGGCAGAACTTACTAAACTTTTTGTATTTTCAACCGAACTGATCTCAGTGAGCTCAGTGATAAGAGTTGGTGTTGGTCACAAAGACTCCAGGACAGTCCCAGTGTTGAGACAGTCCCAGGCATAGTTATCTTCTCTTAGCACCGCAATTTGTAAAGTACACAGAATGTCAAACTTCACCATGCACTGTGTCTCATCTCATTGTTTACATTTTACCTTACTGTTTCATATGCTGCAGACTGTAAAAGGGTTTTAACAGACTCAGGGTTTTAACTTTCAACCTCTAAGGACTGTGCAGGACCTCCTTGATCAGCGCACAAACCTCCCGCCGACAGCCGTGGGAACTCTCCCACAGGACACGGGTCGCGCTCAGCCAGGAGCAGGACCAGGGGGCACACCACATCATGCTTGGTACACGATAGCTACATTTTTGGGACAAAAGCAATGCTTCTCTAGTAATTTTTCTTTCACATTTACAACTCTATGTCTTAGGTTATTCGCTGCCACACATACAAATGTCACAGCCACGGAACAGCCTTCCCGACAGGTCACTTCTGACTGGCTTAGAGGTTCACCTGGCTTCTAACTCTTGCTCAAGCTGCACCGCAAATAACGGGATCCAGGGAAAACCGGATAAAATTTTTGCCGATTTCTTCCGCAGTAGTTGCAGCCTGGTCCTGGTTTGTAAATCGAGTGTGCCCACCGGCACTGGGTGTAAGGTGTCGGAGAAAACGGGTCATACACCGACCCCTCAACTTCATGGGTCCCTGCCATTGCCCGGGCATCCTCTCTTCCACGTGTGAGGGCGGCAGGGGCTCGAAGGGCGAGCAGCGGCGGACGCCCTGCCGGGCGCCCGGAGCTCCCGGCTGAGCTCACTGGTCGGGGCCGCGGCGGCCCGACCTCAGGCGCTGCCCTGCTGCCCACCCGGGGTCTGCCGCCCGGCCCCGCTGCCGCCTGTGCCC